>NW_026470991.1:0-12009 GCF_026875155.1 Cherax quadricarinatus | reverse complement strand
CCCTCCACAAAAACCCACGCCCTCCTCCGATGTTTGTTCTCCCCTGCCACCTTGAAGAGGGGCTGCGACGTCCACAGGTCCAGGCACATGTCTTCGCTTGTCACAGGTCACTGCTATGTGATCATACTCACCACATAGGCGGCACGTACGTCGTTGTCCTGGGTACATTACCATTACCTGCGTCCTGAAATCTTGTAGATACACATAGGACGGTATTGGGTGCCTCAAAGTCATTTTGAGGTTGAAAGAACACTCTGGAAAACCAGCATAGGCTCCTGCCGCCCACGTACCATGTTGAGCATAATGCACCGTCCCATACTTTTCAAAAACTTTCCTTATATCCGCCTCGTCCGCCTCAAAGGGAGCTTTGCGTAACTTGATCCACGTATAATGCCGTGAAACATCTATCATTCTTACACTGACAGCTGGTGTGACGTTAAGACTCACGTCCTGAAACCTGGTGACTAACGATTCATAAACCGTTGCTGATAGCAGTTTGACGAAAATTCGTTGTCCTCCGTTCAATGCTACACCATACAAGTCACTATCTTGTATGCCATATGTCTCCTGGATGATATTTGGCAATAAGACTTGTGCAGAACTGGGCGTTATCGTTCCTTTAAGTAGCTCAATGCCTACAGTATTTATCCGGCATCTCAGACTAACCGCCATCTTGACAATCACAGTGCACCTATGTTGTTAGCAGAGGCGTGACAGCACCACTTCACACCACTTCAGCCAGGTAACTGACAAGGGAGCTCGCCTACAAACAGCAGAGGGGTGCAGAGCACAACCGCACTCTACCGTGGTCAGGCAGCGAATGCTGATACCGGTTTGGTGTCATTGCTAAGTTCTTGATGTAAGTTTTAGTCTGTATGGTATACAAACATGTCTAGACAGTTTAGAGACGTAGTCCATTTGTGTCTGAGATTTTGTATATGGGTTTATTGTAACAGTAATGCACCTTCAGTTTTTGAGTTCTAAGCTGTTTTCTTTTATGTTTATTCGTATGTTGGTATATGTAAAGCTATATTGTTAGGGATACGTATGTATTTATTATTATTATTAAAGATTAGCCGGTATTCTCCCAGCCCGGGCCTTTTCCAAGTGGTGGCCCGGCCTTGGCTCCCTCTTTAGGGAGTGTCTGAGACCTAAGTCTCCCATGGGAGGAGGCACAAGTTCCTCCTCATCTTTGGGACCAACTGTCCCCAGGCCTAGCCACAAGCTAGGCCTCTCTGGTCTGCCATCCCCGCCCCAAGGGGGCAAATGGGAATGACAGTCTTATGAGCTAAAGGCTCGGGCTCAGGCACCTACCCTACCCTAGAATGGTTAGGCATGGTATCGATGATATATGTATGTAGATGTTCTAGTAAGATTATGATGTTAGGTTTTGTATTATTATTATTAAAGATTAGCCGGTATTCTCCCGGCCCGGGCCTTTTCCAAGTGGTGGCCTGGCCTTGGCTCCCTCTTTAGGGAGTGTCTGAGACCTAAGGCTCCCATGGGAGGAGGCACAAATACCTCCTCATCTTTGGGACCAATTGTCCCCAGGACTAACCACAAGTTAGGCCTCTCTGGTCTGCCATCCCCGCCCCAAGGGGGCAAATGGGAATGACAGTCTTGTGAGATGTAAGCTCGGGCTCAGGCACCTACCCTACCCTAAAAGGGTTAGGCATGGTGTCGATGTTAGGTTTTGGTTTATTGATTAATGCGAAGGATGGGGTTAATTTGATACAATTTCTTGTATACATTCTTTTCTAGTGTATTGAGCCTTTGTCAGATGTCACATTATATGTAAAATTTATATATGTAAGGTTTTGAATCAAGAATGTGTATGTATTTTAGTTCACGACCCTGTGACAGTATTTCTTTGTAGCTATGTTATTGACGGAAGTTATTGTTGCATGTTTTGCAGCAATATCTTGCGATCATTCGCTGCCTGACCACGGTAGAGTGCGGTTGTGCTCTGCACCCCTCTGCTGTTTGTAGGCGAGCTCCCTTGTCAGTTACCTGGCTGCAGCGGTGTGAAGTGGTGCTGTCACGCCTCTGTTAACAACATAGGTGCATGGAGTGTCAAGATGGCGGTGAGACGCAGGATAAATACTGTAGGCATTGAGCTACTTCAAGGAACGATAACGCCTAGTTCTGCCCCAAGTTTTTATTGCCAAAGTCATCCGGGAGAACATATGGCGTACAAAATTTGTGACTTGTATGGTTTTAGCATTAAACGGAAGCCAAAGAATATTTTGTCAAAAATGCTATCAGCTCGGTTTATGAATCGTTAGTCACAGGTTTCAGGAGTAGTCTTAGCATCACACCAGCTGTCAGTGTAAGATTGTAGATGTTTCATGGCATTATACGTGGATCAAGTTACGCAATGTTCCTTTGAGGCGGACGAGGCAGATATAAGGAAAGTTTTTGAGACATATGGGACGGTGCATTATGCTCAACATGGTACATGGGCAGCAGGTGCCTATGCTGGTTATCCAGATGGTTCTTTCAACCTCAAAATGACGTTGAGGCACCCAATACCGTCATATGTGTATCTACAAGATTTCAGGACGCAGGTAATGGTAATGTACCCAGGACAACGACGTATGTGCCGCCTATGTGGTGAGTATGATCACATAGCGGCGACCTGTGACAAGCGAAGACGTGTGCCTGGACCTGTGGTGGATGTCGCAGCCCCTGCTTCAAAGGTGGCAGGTGAAAAACAAACATCGGATGGAGGGCGTGGTGTTTTGTGGAGCGAGATAGTGGATCGGGCACACAGGACTGGTGGTGAGTTGGAGTCCCTCCCCCAGCTGCCTGATCAGGTATCGTCTCCTGTGGATAAGGAGGAGCAGCAATTACAGGAGAAGGTTCTCGAGACTGAGGAGGAATTGGTGGAGGTGTTGTAGACTTTGTCACCACCAGAGAGGGACGTTACTTCTGGGCGTGGTGTCATCGGAGAGCTGTCGCTTCCAGAAAGTCGGAGACATGATAATTTGGGACGTAATGGTGGTTTGGAGTCGTCCGTTGAATCATTAAACCATTCTCAGGTAGAGGTGGAGGTTCATCGAGAGGCAACATCTGATCAAGATATGTGTAACATGATGGTCACGAGAAAGAGGGCGGCTACGTCAGATTCTGATGACGTCCTTACGCCTGCAAAAAGGCCTGGGAAACAGACTGAGGTGAAGTGTGAAGGTAGTGGTGTAGGTGGTGGTAGCCATGATAGGAGGCACCGGAAGAAGGGGGGAGGGAAAGAGAGCACTCTGAAGGTGTCAAACTTAAATTCAAGCTCTGGAGTTGTAAAGAGTGATGAGAGGAAGCAGGGGTGGAAACTTTAATAGGCCTTAGGTGTATGTCTGTAAATGTTAATGGGTTATGTAGCGGTATGAAGAGAGATTGGTTTCGTAATTTCCTGAACAAATCTAGAGTGGATGTTGTGTTCCTGCAGGAGCACAATTTTAAAGAGGGTAGGGTGTTGGAGGTGGCAGGATTTCGAGTAGTTACCCTGCCATCTCCCCGTCTAAAAGGTGGTGTGGGAATTTTAATAAGGGAGACGAGCCCGTTTGTTTTGCAGAGAAGCGAGGGAGGAGGGGGAGGGAGGGTGTTGCATGTGGATGGGTGGTGGATGGGTAAGCGTGTGTCTTTTGTGAGTGTGTATGTGCTGGCAGAAAATAACATAAAGGTAAAGAATGATTTTGTGTGTGAGGATCTTGTGTTTTTCTTAAGTGCACTGCCAGAGGTAGCAATTGTTGGTGGGGATTGGAATAGTGTAATCAGGGTGGCTGATGTGGACCCAAAAGGGGCTGGATATATGTCTGTGGCTCTCAGGGATTTATTAAGGGATGTTAGGTTACGTGATGCCTTCGGGGGGGCGGTGTGGGAGACTGAATATATGTTTGTTAGGAGTGGATATGCTGCGAGACTAGATAGAGTGTACCTTTCTCAGGGAGTGGATGTGAAATCTTTCAGTACTGTGGAGGCTACAATGTCAGATCATAGGGCAGTGGTGGTGGTGGTTGGGTGGGGGACACTCACGGACATATATAGAAGTATTGGAAATTAAATATAAGTGTATTAGTGATGAGGAGGGGTTGGAGGGGTTTTCAGTCCTATGGAGGGAGCTTAGTGTGGAAGAACAGGGAGTGGTGACATTGTGACATGGTGGGATAGTGTTGCAAGGAAAGGATTAGAAAGTTTTATGTGAGAGAAGGAAAACGTATTAAATAATTTAAATATGGACTGGCTAACTATTTAGATGATAGGTTAAGAGGTTGCTATGGGCAGGGGATGGGTGGGAATAATTTTCCTATGGATGAAATAGCTGAAATAAAGGGGAGGTTGAGGGTGTTGCAAAATGAAAGGTTTCAAGCTGTAAGGGTGTAGGCAGGGGTGGGAGAGGTGCTTTGGGGCGACAAGCCGTCAGCGTGTGTTTTGCGGCATCAAAAGCAAAGGCAGATGGTGACAGCTATCCCATGTTTAGATGTAACGGAGATGGTTGGGAATTATAGAGCAGGGCAGGAGATACAAACCACGAAGGGGATGTTTACCTGGAGTTTACCTGGAGAGAGTTTCGGGCGTATGCGGAGGCTTGGTACGAGAAGTACTGGAACAGTGGGGGGGGGACGTGGCGTTGGACAAGGTGTGTACGTATGTGACGTGTAATTTAGAAAATAGTGATAGAAAGGCTTTAGGTGGGACTATTACGGGAGAGGAAATAGAGAATGCGTTAAGGGGAATGAGGAAGGGGAAAGCGCTGGGTATTGACGGTCTCCCAGTAGAATTTTATTTACAACATTGGACGTTAATAAGGGGATTTATAGTTAGGTTATTTAATCGTATGGAGAAGGGTACATTGGGGGAGAAGCAGGTAACAGCAGTTGTAGTGTTGGTCCCGAAGGTCAAGGGGCAGCCCACCCTTCGGGAGTACCGAGCCATATCACTGCTGTGTGCAGACTATAAGGTGTTCACAAAAATTTTAGGTAATAGGTTCAAATGTGTTGTGGGAAGGGTCGTGTCAAAATCTCAGTTTGGGTTGCTGGGAAGGTCGATGATTGAAGGACATGGGATACTGAGAAGTTTTGTGGAAGCTAAGGGTGGGGGTGGAGGGGCAGCGTTGTTGGCTCTAGATTGGCAGGGAGCATATGATAGAGTGGGAAAGGGGGAGCTTTGAGGTTATTTCTTAGGAGACAGGGTTTTGGGGAGGAAATAGTAGAGTGGGTAAATACACATACAAGGGGGGGGAAATGAGGATACAGATTAATTGGGTGTATGGGGAGGGATTTGCAATGGGTAGAGGCTTAGACAGGGATGCCCCATGTCCCCAAATATTGTTTGTGTGTTTCCAGGACCCCTTTTTTAGGGAAAGGTTGGGCCGCCCGCTTTTTGTACGCCATGTGAGGGAAGAGTGGGGGGTGGGAGGGCCTGGCCGGGTTTAATTGGATACGTTGACGAACCACTGTGCTCATTCGTGAAGGGATGTCAATGGGAGTGTTGGACGAGGTTGTGCAATTATTTGGAAGTGCCACAGGTATGCAGGTAAATAGTGCGAAGTCAAGGTGCATGTGGTTGGATTCTTGGGTGGGGGGTTGCGGCAGCGGCAGTGGCAAACAGGAACCTTGTCCTCTATTTTTACTTCTACCTGAGGTTCCCAGCAGCCCAGTGATGACCTAATCAAGACCCGCATAACACTAACATGTGTGGATACCCAGAATGATATAAAGCAACTGCAGAAACCACCCAAAAGTTCACAAATTACCAACTAATAGGACTCGTACAACCACCTCCTACCCCGCTGCCACTGAAGTGATACTCCACAACATTCACCCATCACCCATCACCTACTATTCACCCGAAGCCACAACCAATGGACAAGGGTCAGAACAATAAAAGAAGATCCAGAAACCCAGCTAAGGACTCCTAACATCAAAGGTGAGAGCAGTAATAACACGAGGAAAACTTGTGGTACTGCCAGCCAGGACAAAACCCCTCATCACCCCCCGGGGGCACCCCACAACACACGACAGACAACAACAAAACATGGCCCCCGGGTACAGCCCAAGATAACTCCTTTCCCCAGTATTTGATGTCAAAAAGATCACCGACCAGAAATAGCTAACTCCTTATGATTCAGAACCAAACGATCACCAAACTAACTCAAGAAATGCAGGAATTAAGGTAACAATGCAGATTACCTCAACAAGAATCATGCTCTAGAACATAAACTAGACATCTAGAACAACAAAGCAACCCCCACACCCAGTCCCTAGACACCATCAACACTCTAAAAGACCAAGTCACCCTGCTTAATCCCAACATTACAGGGAAAGATCAAGAGTGGCCCAACAACTTGCCAATGTCATAACCAACTTCCAAGACCATAATGACCAACAGCAGCTATTGACGCTGTTGTAGTTAACAGCAAACATCTCCAGCCACAGTCACCCAAGAGACCTGCATGAAGACCACCCTACAGCTTATCAAGGACCACCTTCGCCTTAACTACGTAGTGACGACCTAAAGGATTGCAAACTGATGGGCTACCAAGCAGGTAAAAAAACAGTGCTGTTAAAATTCCAAACTAGCCTACAAAGAAACAACCTACTAAAACATCTATTTCTATGAAAACTGATGTTTATGTCAATGAGTGCCTTACCAAAACAAGACAAAACCTTCTTTATTGGCTAAGGAAAATTATGCTATGCCAAAAAATCCACCAGTGCTTTGTGAGGGATGGAAAAATCGCAGTTAGGAAACAGCCCCACTGGAAGAGATACTTCATCTCTACAGAACATGACCTTAAAACATTCCTAAGTGAGGCTGGACTAACGAATCAGAGTAAAGTGCAGATAATACCCATAGTCCACCGTTAGTGTTATATTGTCATAAATTTGTGCCCCCCTAAAATTCTAATACCCCAACTACTTTTGATTGTCATTGTTGTATTCAACGACCATTCTACCTCATAGTCTTAATTGTGTTTAATATCTACAGAATCTATCTCCTTTTTTACAACTTACCACATCACTGTTCTATCTTATTTTATTATAAAACTAACCATAACTTGTCTTCAATAATTCTACCTCACTTTAAAAAATACTCAATTGCCCAATTTTATTCTAAATCCCTATTATTGCCCAATTTTACTTTAAACTATATTGATCAAACTTATTGTAAACTTCTTTTATTGACCATTTTTATTCCATACTTTTTTAAACTAGTATTTTCAACTACAACTTTTATATTATCTGTCTACCATCTTACTAGCATATTATAACCAAGTCATTGCATTTTTAGTTTTATCATTTTTTTTATTATTCTTTTGCTACCTTAATTTGTGTATTTTATCCTGTCAATTTAAATCTAATTATACTCTAATTCTTGTAAACAACTTATATAAGACCTTAGTGCAATTACAATTGAGAGTCTTGTGCCTTTATTATATTATTAGATTAATCACAGTTTTACTCTAGCTCATTCTAGCTCAATACATAGTCAATACCAAATTCACTATACTAGACCATAGTGCAATTACTAATAAGAGACTGGTGTATTTGTAATTTGGATTTTTATATTATTAGACTAAACCTAGTTGTACTATAGCTCTTTCTAGCTCAATACATAGTCAATACCAAATTCACTTATTAGACCATAGTGCAATTACTAGTGAGAGGACGGGTGCTATTTTTAATTTGTATTTTTATATTATTAGATTAAAATTCAGTTGTACCATAGCTCATTCTAACTCAATACATAGTCAATACCAAAATTCACTATATTAGACCATAGTGCAATTATTAGTGAGAGACTAGTGCTATTTTTAATTTGTATTTTTATATTATTAGATTAAACCTATTTTACTATAGCTCATTCTAGCTCAAAACATAGACTCCACAAAAGTCATTATTAGACCTTAGTGCAATTACAAGTGAGAGTCTTGTTATATTTTTAATTTGTATTTTTATATTATTAGTTTATACCTAGTTGTACTTTAGTTCATTCCAGCACAACACATAGACAACATCAACTTCATTATGTGTAGTAGTGACTATACTCTACACGACCAAAATACTCTAGCTATATACTTGTCCAAACTTCCTACCACTACAGATATCAGTACTAGAACTCAACACACAACTCAGGATATAAATAACCATAATTTAAACCTAGAAGATGATTGATCACGTTGACCCTGATCTAAACCTCCATAATCTGACACCCAATCAAAACCTATTGGAAAAAAACTGCCTTTATTACACAGCATCACAAGCCACCACTATCCTAAACAATGCTAAAAGTCTATCAGTACTTAACTACAACATCAGGTCCTTAAGCAAACACTATGATGACCTCCTAGCACTCCTTGATTCACTAAAGAACACCCTTCTCCTGCATTATCTTACTGAGACCTGGCTTAAGCAGGACATAATAGATATCTACCCTCTACAGGATACACAGCAATTCACAACTGCAGACCAAACCAAGTTGGGGGTGGTATTGCAATCTATTACTCTAACCAATTATCTTGTATTAGCACCACTTGCTTTAGTGATGAATATGGGGAATACATTTTTGCTAATTTTACTGTAAAAAACCTTAAGACGCTATAACAATCGGTGCCATTTACCGGATACCTCACACAAACACCCCAAATTTCAGTGAGAAATTAAAGTCACTAATAAAAAAAAGACAAATGAAAAAGCCCCCCCTTTCTTAGTGGAGACTTCAACATAAACCCTTTGGATACTAGATGTCAGCCTGTAACTGATTTCATCAACAAATGAAAAAACCCCACATTTTCTCTACCAACAATAAAAACCCAAACCCGGCTACTGAGAAAAGTGCAATTTTTTTTGACCCATAGGGGACCAATATACTACCCCCCCTTAAAATCGGGATAATCAAGGACAGCATACAGCCACCCCCCTACCTCCCCCTGCAAACTTTAGTAAACCACCCTTGAATAAAAAAAGTCTCTTTTAGACTCCATGAGAGCCTCAGTAAGGAAGTTCACAGCTGCCCTAGAGACTTTTGACTGGCCCTTTAAAAATTCCCCAAAGGCAAGGGTATTGATGACGGACAGACATTTTTTTTAAAAAAATTACTTAGACATACAAAAAAACTTTCCCTATAAAAACAAAACAGATTTCAAAAAAACGGCTTGGTTCCCCATGGCTAACCAGCACCATTCTGAAATCCATTGACAAAAAACACCAATATGAAAAGCAATATAGACAAGGCTTAACACGTTGCACTTTAGGTGAATAAGTTACTTCCGAGATATCGGCGGGGAACGCCGGCCGGCCCCCGTCTCAAAAAAAAAAAAAATCGCGAAAATCGCGTTTGTTTGGGTGTATTTCTTAGTAAAGTGATGTTCTAGTGCAGTTATCCTCTTCATAACACCGTTTTCTCTTACTCAGAGACGACAGGGTGACCAGTTACACTTTTATATCGAAATATTCCCGATAATCTCTGGGCCATATTATGGCCTATTTTATTCAGTCAAGAGTATATAACATGTTTGTATGTTATTTAGAGTGTTTATTATATCATATTAGATCAATTCTGATAGACAAATAAGCCATAGAGTTGATATATAAGCTGATATAAGCGTAATAATGGGCGATTCCTGGCTGGCACCTCGGGCGCGGGAACACTGCCGAGCGTTCCCATCTGGTTCCCGGTTGTCGCTCAGTCTGAGGATAAGTCCCGCCTACTGTTTTATGATGCCAAATAGTCAGTTATTATATTAGAAAGAATAATGCAAGAAAAGGCGATAAAAAACAAGGAAATAACTCCAAAAAATATATGGGCCGTGAGCAGACTCGCTACCAACATTGCCGTCACCATACCTGATATAAATGACTATAATTTCTTGTAGAAACGTCGTAGAACATTCATTCTGGTACCAGTGTGTTGCCAAAGAGTTGAGCTATTTTTCAGTATATATAACTCAATTTCCATATTTTTTCGATTTTTGGGTGAGCGCGCGCGGAAAATTGCCCTATAGCCCCCTTAACACTGACAAAACCTACTACATTATGTTTGGTAGCAGAGCAGGAGATGCGCAAATTAACATTAAGATCGACAACACTCTAATTGCCAGACATAATGAGGGCAAATTCCTAGGCCTATACCTCGACAACAGCCTGAATTTCAGCACCCATATCCAACACATAACCAAAAAAGTATCCAAAACGGTTGGGATCCTCTCCAAGATACGATACTACATGCTGCAAACTGCCCTTCTCACACTATACCATTCACTTATATATCCATACCTCACCTATGCTATATGTGCTTGGGGTTCAACTGCAGCAACACACCTAAAGCCAATAACAACCCAACAAAAAGCCACAGTAAGAATAATCACTAAATCCTATCCCTGGCAACACATCCCCCCACTCTTCATAGATCTAAACTTACTCCCTGTTCAGTACATCCACACTTACTACTGTGCAATCTACATCTACAGGACCTTAAATTCCAATATTAACCTTGACCTAAAACGCTTTCTTGATAGTTGTGACAGAACCCACAGGCATAACACCAGACACAAACATCTCTATGACATTCCTCGTGTTCGACTAAACCTTTACAAAAATTCAATGTATGTCAAAAACCCTAAAATCTGGAACACCCTACCTAAAAAACTCTAGAACTGCAGACACATTCATCACCTTCAAAACTACCATCAGAAAAACATCTAATCTCCCTGATACACCCTGTCAACTAATTATGCGAATACCACCTGGTGGTTCACACTTTCACTCACCCATTTGACCATAAACAGAAATATCAATCTCAATCTTAAAATAATGAATCTTAACTAGTCATAAGTTGGCCTGTGATACCCCCAATACTGAAACTATGTATAGTGCCAAAACAAAAGCATTCACATTGCTAAACTCACAAACTAGTTTTTAGTCACTTAGCCATAATCCCAACTTACCTCATAATTTTGTAATATTTTAAACTTAAGATTTAATCTAAGTCTGCCCGAAATGCCTAGCCATGCTAGGTGTTCTGGTGGTAAACTCTGTAATTATTATTTTACTACATGTAAACCACACAATAACCAAATTCTGTAAACTCAGCATTGTAATCCTTATAGAGAATAAACTTTTGAATTTGAATTTGAATTTTTTAATTTTTTAATTATGTACCCTTTTTAATCTTTTGACTACCGCCCACAGGATGGTTATGGGGTGCATAATAAAGATATTAAACTAACAACTAACTGTTCCTCATCTTTCCTCAGGTTCTGATATTCAGACAGGTAGATTGCATCTGTTATCACTCGCATGAGCTTTGTCTCTGTGAGTACTATGACATCCCGGTATGCCTTAGTGATTCTTTCCCGCTTGGGAAAATACCGTAATTTTTTTCCAGAAATTCAGTATTTATATGTATATAGATGGTCATACTGTATTTAAAAACATTTATGTCATTTGAAAATGGAAAATGAGCCTGGGGAGAAGGGTCAGTCACCATTTTGTTTGAATTGAATAACACGTTTTTGAATAATGGAAGAATTTTTTTTGCTCTTGAGGTTAAAATTGGGCTGACACCTCTCAAATAGGAGGTGAAATTGTTGGATGTGCATTCCTGCATAATTTGAGAATCAGGCGACAGGACAGGATAAGCTGTCTAAATTATGTTTAAATTTTTGGCCCTAAATTTTCATAAAAGTAGGCAAAAGGGGGAAGTCCTGTACATGACACATTAATCTCCAGTCAAATTGGTAAGTGTTATGATTAAGATATATTCTCCTTCTGTTGTGTAAATGTGTATATATGTGTATCTATAATCATTTATTATTTTTAATATATGGTCCACAAATTTTTATATTTTTCCAGCATTCCTGGTGATGTATATTTCATTTATTAATAGGTCCAGAGCAACTTGTGGATATGACAGTGGAGGGATCGAAGGGGGAATTTTTTTCGACCTAGGTGTCCCAAATTCCTACTTGTCTAAATGATAAAAAAAATAATTTCTATGTTTTATTTTTTTTAT
>NW_026470990.1:0-11499 GCF_026875155.1 Cherax quadricarinatus | reverse complement strand
GAAAGGCAAGAAGACTGGCGCTTTTTTATAGGCGTCAGGGGGAAGGGGCGGGCAGCAGACGAGGTCAGTCACTGGTAGGCGGGATTCCCCAGTGGAAGTGGGGCCCTTTCCCCAAAGAGATGGGTTAGTTGCAGCAGCCGTGAAGAAGGTCTTGTAGATGTCCTCTGAACCAAGTTTCCCATGATGTTGCAGTGTCTGACAAGTTGTGCAAAGAAAGGTATAAATACCGACAATATGAAAGTTAAGACACATGTGCAACATCTGGATATCTTTATTGTAGTAGACGTTTCGCCATCCAGTGGCTTTATCAATACAGATTCTAGGACATAATAGGAAGACAGTAGAACTATATACAAAAGATGAGGTAATCAGTCCCTCGGCCTTGGAGTTAGTGTTCACAGCATCGTGGTGGAGGAGAGTCTGGAGCAAAGGCAAGAGACTGGCGCTTTTTATAGGCGTCAGTGAATGGGACGGGCAGCAGACGAGGTCAGTCACTGGTAGGCGGGATTCCCCAGTGGAAGTAGTCCTTCCCAAAGAGATGGGTTAGTTGCAGCAGCCGTGAAGAAGGTCTTGTAGATGTCCTCTGAACCAAGATTCCATGATGTTGCAGTGTCTGACAAGTTGTGCAAAGAAAGGTATAAAATACGACAATATGAAAGTTAAGACACATGTGCAACATCTGGATATCTTTATTGTAGTAGACGTTTCGCCATCCAGTGGCTTTATCAATACAGATTCTAGGACATAATAGGAAGACAGTAGATAATATATACTAATACTTTTATACTACAATAAAGATATCCAGATGTTGCACATGTGTCTTAACTTTCATATTGTCGGTATTTTATACCTTTCTTGCACAACTTGTCAGACACTGCAACATCATGGAATCTTGGTTCAGAGGACATTCTAAGACCTTCTTCACGGCTGCTGCAACTAACCATCTCTTTGGGAAGGACCTACTTCCACTGGGGAATCCCGCCTCAGTGACTGACCTCGTCTGCTGCCCGTCCCATTCACTGACGCCTATAAAAAGCGCCAGTCTTCTTGCCTTTGCTCCAGACTCTCCTCCACCACGATGCTGTGAACACTAACTCCAAGCCGAGGGACTGATTACCTCATCTTTTGTATATAGTTCTACTGTCTTCCTATTATGTCTAGAATCTGTATTGATAAAGCCACTGGATGGCGAAACGTCTACTACAATAAAGATATCCAGATGTTGCACATGTGTCTTAACTTTCATATTGTCGGTATTTTATACCTTTCTTTGCACAACTTGTCAGACACTGCAACATCATGGAATCTTGGTTCAGAGGACTCTACAAGACCTTCTTCACGGCTGCTGCAACTAACCCATCTCTTTGGGAAGGACCTACTTCCACTGGGGAATCCGCCTACCAGTGACTGACCTCGTCTGCTGCCCGTCCCATTCACTGACCCCTATAAAAAGCGCCAGTCTTCTTCCCTTTGGGCAATTCACTGTCGCTCGATCACACAGCCCGATCAACATTTGCTTACACCTACCCTTTTGGGGGTTGTAAAATTTTATTTTAAAAAAGTGGATACCCTTTTTCACAAGGGCTGTCGAATCTTTGTGAAAACAAGCCTGTGAAGGGTGCAAAAAAGGGGACCCCTCAAAGTTAGTTTTTGCTCCCGTCTTTTAGGACCTGCCTGCGGTCAAATTTACGGCAATCCACTCTCTAAAAAAGACCCCTTCTTGTCGTCTGACAGATGACACGGAAGCACTTAAACTAATGGACGACTCCCCAATCGGCCCCTTTAAAAACCCAAAAAAATTTCACTCTACCCCGGGTCTCCATTCTTGAAGTCAAAAACGTTCGGTCTTTGTAAAAAAGATTGACAATACGTCACCTCTCCCCTTTTTCTGAAGCATAAAAGACATCTATTGGGGAAAACAAAAACACAGTGGGGCCTGGGTTAGCAGCATCTCAAAAAATCCCCAACCCCACATCAATGTTTAAAGATTACATTTCGGGACATCCCCAGGGCTCCCCAAGCTCTCTCGGGACGGTTTGGCCTTCTCATATTCCCACATTAAACCCAAGTCATATAGAACAAGAACGTTTAACATACCAATCTCCCTTTGGACCTCCCTACCCCCTTATAATCACCCCACCAAGACTCCCCCATAAAGAAATAAGAAGTTTTTTTTCAAAAGGGGGGGAAAAAGGGAGGGGCCCACGTTTTCAGATCCTGCACCATTACTAAAACCCCCAAAACATGTCTTACTGAAAGGGTAATCATCATCCCCTTGCAGCTAAGTGCCCCTCAGGAAAGAAATAATATTGGGGGAAAAACTAAAGTTCTGAAAAAACCCCCAATTTCCCACCGAAATATGCTGCAAAAACCCAAAACCCCAAAAACCGACCCCCACCCAAGATTTCCCCACGTAATCTACGGGGCACCATCCCCCCAGCAACTCCCTCTCCCCCACCCCCCGGCGGTGCCCCTTTCCCAAAGGGTTTGCTGTACTCCCTTGGTGTATGCCCCCACCTTGAAAAAAGGGCAGCAACCCCCGGCATTTCAACACCACTATTAACGAATTTTCCTTTTTTGAACAACATGCCTGCCTTCAATTTTCCGGAATCCACACCTTCAGAGACATCCTCAAGATCCTTCCCAACGTCCTGAACTTTACTGCACCAGACCTGTCTCCTGCCCAAGCAACTGCTCCTGTAACTTCTATAACCACTTCCACCGCTGACAAACGTTGATCAAGTTGCCTCAACCACCGCCTCCCCTCTCCCAGCCTGCTGTTACACAACCATTACACCTCACAGCTGCTCCTGTCGAACCTCAGTCACCTGCTACCACCATTGTAGATTCTCCCAGTGAATCCACTCCAGAAGAGGAAGATAACGACGACTCCAGTAACCCTCATGGGAAAACCTTACCTTTTACACTTCTCCTTCAAATACTGACACCATGACCTGTACTGAACTCTACAAATAGCCTCGGTGCTGGAACAGTCAAGTATGCATGTGAATCACCGCTTCACTTCACACTCACCCAAGTTCTTGAGTTCATTCAAGCCTCTTTCGTTTCACCTTCAGCAACAAGGCTAAATTATACCACCTATCTAGAAGCAGCTTCAAAAGTTTGAAAATGGCTCCATTGCTAACCTGCCTCCTCAGTTACTCCTATAAACTCCCATGTGTGTTCTACCTCTGATGTGACCTAGCTGCTGCCAGCTACTCAAGATTCAAGACTTCAACTACAACAAGTTCAATGCAACAGTCCCTGCTATTCCTGTTCTCAAGTCTGCCCCACGATCGCCTTAGCTGCTGGGTTAAGCCCTGGCTCTATTTCTCTTACTAAGAACACTCCTCTCCAGAGCTATTCTTCATCTGTCCGTCTTCCCGCTCATCCCATTGGGATCTTACTGAACTTGTTGCTTGCTTTTGCTTGCTTTGCTCCAGACTCTCCTCCACCACGATGCTGTGAACACTAACTCCAAGGCCGAGGGACTGATTACCTCATCTTTTGTATATAGTTCTACTGTCTTCCTATTATGTCCTAGAAATCTGTATGATAAAGCCACTGGATGGCGAAACGTCTACTACTCAATAAAGATATCCAGATGTTGCACATGTGTCTTAACTTTCATTATTGTCGGTATTTTATACCTTTCTTTGCACAACTTGTCAGACACTGCAACATCATGGAATCTTGGTTCAGAGGACATCTACAGACTTCTTCACGGCTGCTGCAACTAACCCATCTCTTTGGGAAGGACCTACTTCCACTGGGGAATCCCGCCTACCAGTGACTGACCTCGTCTGCTGCCCGTCCCATTCACTGACGCTATAAAAAGCGCCAGTCTTCTTGCCTTTGCTCCAGACTCTCCTCCACCACGATGCTGTGAACACTAACTCCAAGGCCGAGGGACTGATTACCTCATCTTTTGTATATAGTTCTACTGTCTTCCTATTATGTCCTAGATCTGTATTGATAAAGCCACTGGATGGCGAACGTCTACTACCCAAAAAAGATATCCAGATGTTGCAATGTGTCTTAACTTTCATATTGTCGGTATTTTATACCTTTCTTTGCACAACTTGTCAGACACTGCAACATCATGGAATCTTGGTTCAGAGGACATCTACAAAACCTTCTTCACGGCTGCTGCAACTACCCCTCTCTTTGGGGAAAGGACCTACTTCCACTGGGGGAATCCCCCTACCAGTGACTGACCTCGTCTGCTGCCCGTCCCATTCACTGACGCCTATAAAAAGCGCCAGTCTTCTTGCCTTTGCTCCAGACTCTCCTCCACCACGATGCTTGTGAACACTAACTCCAAGGCCGAGGGACTGATTACCTCATCTTTTGTATATGTTTACTGTCTTCCTATTATGTCCTAGAATCTGTATTGATAAAGCCACTGGATGGCGAAACGTTCACTACAATAAAGATATCCAGATGTTGCACATGTGTCTTAATTTTCATATTGTCTTTATTTTATACCTTTTCTTTGCCATTCTTTTTTAATATTTTTTTGTTGTTCCCCTCACTTTCACGAAATTCTCTGTTTTCCATAAAGTACTTTTCCCCGTTTTACGCGCCTGACCCTTTTTGTTTTAGGGTGTTGTGTGTGTGTGTGTGTGTGTTGTGTGTGTGTTTTGTGTGTGTGTTTTTGGTACTCACCTATTTGTACTAAAACCTTTTTTTGTGGTTGCAGGGGTGGGGTCTTAGCTCTGGCCCCCCCTTTTCTTCCCCGGTTGCTACGGGGCCCTTTTCTTTTCCCCGCTCCATGAGCTTTATAAAACCTGGGTTTTAAAAACTGTGTTTTTGGGTTTCCTGCCTCCACTACGTCATTTTCGGCTATTCACTGCCTTACAACTCTTATTTTACTGAAGAATACTTCCCCACTATTTTCTTGACTCATTTGTGTCTTCAATTCCAATTGTGGCCTCTTGTTTCTGTGTCCCCTCCCCGGAAATCCCCGTCTTTTTTCCCCTTTTTCTATTCCACCCCCCGTAAATTTTTTATGTGTTTTTCATGTTCCCCGGCCTTCCTGTTTCCTTTCCCGTGTCGTCAGGGGCCCCATTTCCCTTTAAACTTTCTTCATAGGCTTCCCCTTAGGGTTTTGGAAAAAATTTAAACCCTTTTCGCCCAAAAATTTGTACCCTTTTTCTGGGTTTTTTGACGTGCTTTATCAAATGCGGGTTCCCCCCAAAAAGGGGCTGATACTCCCCCGTTTTGGGCCCCGGGCCCTACACGGTGTTTCAAATTGTCCTTTAATGATTCCTTGTGTGTGTGTGGGGTGTGTGTGGGGGTGTGTGTGTGGGGTTTGTGTGGGGTGTGTTTGTGTGGTGTGTGTGTGGTGCGTGCGTGTGCGGGGGTTGGGGTTTCAGATCCCGGCCCTGGGCTCTTTTAATTGGGCGTTTTACTGGGGGTCATGTTTCCAAAAAATACCCGTTTTGTATCTGAGTTCAGAGATTTTCCCCCTTTTCCCCTTTTCACCTTTTCTGGCTCAGTTCACCTAGTAAAAAAATCTAAGATTGAGAAGGAAAATTTTTTACATACATGTTGCTAGTGCAAAAAATTTGGGGAAATTTTTAAATGGGGAAAAAGTTTATCAAGCAGCTGTGTCAGTGAATTTCATGAAAAATAGTAAAAATGAAAGGTTTAAATTTTTAGGTAAAATAATTTCCTCGCCTCGGGGATAAGAGAACGTCCCCCGTGCCCCCAGGGGAAAAGGGATCATTTTACTGGAGACAGATGTTGAGAAGCAGTTGACGTCGGAGTCAATGATCTGTAGAGTCCATTAGTGGAAGAAGATCTTGCTAAATAATAAGACAGGAGCTGGAGACGAAGAATTCATTCTTCCAGGATTTTAAGATATTCCTATGTCAAATAGGTATTATTATTCAAATTATTAAAAAACCGACAAGTAGGTAACTGAAACACTTGTGCAACACTTTGTTGCTCTCCTGAGAGAACGTTTCTCCTGCAAGTGACTTTATCAGTCTATTGCAGAGAAAACTTTGGGAAAGGTTGTGAAAAGGGGAGTTTGAGGTAACCCAGTCCCTCAGCTAGAGATGAAGTGTCAGTCCATCATCCTTTTAAAAAAGTTGAGTAATGCTGCGGTTAACGACTTAAATCATGGAGACAAATGAGGCGAGGCAGTGAAGGAGGAGTGTCACAGGTGGACAGAGGCCATTAGCAGAAGTTTTGCCAGTACTTTAGGCAAATTTTCTCTGTCCCAAGATTCAAAGACTCTTTGTTAGGTAGATATTATTAAGTGGTTGTGACAAGGGAAAGTAGAGGATGAAACACTGGTTGCTCCAACCAGAGGATTTATCATTCTTACAGGGAAAAAATGATTGAAAAACGTGAAAAAGGAATCTGAGGTAACCAGTCACTTGCCTTGAGATGAGATAATCAGTCTATCAGTCTTGATAAAAGAACAGTATATCCACAGGAAGGAGCTAAAGTACTGAAGCAGCTGAGGCGAAGCAGTTGGAAATGTCGTTACGGGTTGATAGTCAACTAGTGAAAGTAAGTTATGTTAATAGGAAAACATATGCATGGGAGTATGTTAAAAAAATTTTCTCTCTATCCCTTTCCAAAGATGCTCCATATTAGGCAGGAATTATTGTAAAAAAAAGTTTGGCTTTATCCAAATTGCTTGGTTTTATTAAAACAAATAAAGCCACGAGTTAGCGAATCGTTTCCACAGTAAAGATACCCATCAGAAAGACGGTAATATCCGAACTACTTTAGTCTTGAAAACAAATGCAACATTTACGCGGGGAAAGTTCTTATATAAACCATACCACAGGCGGGGATAGAACCCGCGATCAGAGAGTCTCAAAACTCTCTGATCGCGAGTTCTATCCCCGCCCGTGGTATGGTTTGTTTGCAATCGTGTCATTACGATTTCTTGAGTCAAGTTCTTATATATATTAGATACAGCATCTGGAGGCGGAATCACAGGTGGGCAGAGTTCACTAGTGGCAGTAGGTCATGTCAGAAGACTGGGCAAGTGTTCCAGTTGTAGTAGGTTCTGATACCTGTTGACTCAATTCAAACATTTCTCAAAATCTTATGAGTTACCTGGTGTGCGCCTGTTATGAGTTACCTGGTGTGCGCCTGTTATGAGTTACCTGGTGTGCGCCTGTTATAAGTTACCTGGTGTGCGCCTGTTATAAGTTACCTGGTGTGCGCCTGTTATAAGTTACCTGGTGTGCGCCTGTTATAAGTTACCTGGTGTGCGCCTGTTATAAGTTACCTGGTGTGCGCCTGTTATAAGTTACCTGGCGTGCGCCTGTTATAAGTTACCTGGTGTGCGCCTGTCATAAGTTACCTGGTATGTGCCTGTTATAAGTTACCTGGCGTGCGCCTGTTATAAGTTACCCGGTGTGCGCCCGTTATAGTTACCTGGTGTGCGCCTGTTTAAGTTACCTGGTGTGCGCCCGTTTAAGTTTTCCTGGTGTGCGCCTGTTATAAGTTAAACCCGGTGTGCGCCTGTTTTTAAGTTTCCTGGTGTGCGCCTGTTATAAGTTACCTGGTGTGCGCCTGTTATAAGTTACTGGTGTGCGCCCGTTATAAGTTACCTGGTGTGCGCCTGTTATAAGTTACCTGGTGTGCGCCTGTTATAATTTACCCGGTGTGCGCCTGTTATAAGTTACCTGGTGTGCGCCTGTTATAAGTTATCCTGGTATGCACCTGTTATAAGTTACCTGGTGTGCGCCTGTTATAAGTTACCTGGTGTGCGCCTGTTATAAGTTACCTGGTGTGCGCCTGTTATAAGTTACCTGGTATGCGCCTGTTATAAGTTACCTGGTGTGCGCCTGTTATAAGTTACCTGGTGTGCGCCCGTTTATAAGTACCTGGGGGTGCGCCTGTTATAAGTTACTGGTGTGCGCCTGTTATAATTTACCTGGTGTGCGCCTGTTATAAGTTACCTGGTGTGCGCCTGTTATAAGTTACCTGGTGTGCGCCTGTTATAAGTTACCTGGTATGCGCCTGTTATAAGTTACCTGGTGTGCGCCTGTTATAAAATTACTGGTATGCGCCTGTTATAAGTTACCCGGTATGCGCCTGTTATAGTTACCTGGTATGCGCCTGTTATAAGTTACCTGGTATGCGCCTGTTATAAGTTACCTGGTGTGCGCCTGTTATAAGTTACCTGGTGTGCGCCTGTTATAAGTTACCTGGTGTGCGCCTGTTATAAGTTACCTGGTATGCGCCTGTTATAAGTTATCTGGTATGCGCCTGTTATAAGTTACCTGGTATGCGCCCGTTAAAGTTACCCGGTTTTGGGGCCCGTTATAAGTTACCTGGTATGCGCCTGTTATAAGTTACCTGGTATGCGCCTGTTATAAGTTACCTGGTGTGCGCCTGTTATAAGTTACCTGGTGTGCGCCTGTTATAAGTTACCTGGTGTGCGCCTGTTATAAGTTACCTGGTGTGCGCCTGTTATAAGTTACCTGGTGTGCGCCTGTTATAAGTTTCCCGGTGTGCGCCTGTTATAGTTACCTGGTGTGCGCCCGTTATAAGTTACTGGGATGGCCTGTTATAAGTTACCTGGTGTGCGCCTGTTATAAGTTACCTGGTATGCGCCTGTTATAAGTTACCTGGTATGCGCCTGTTATAAGTTACCTGGTATGCGCCTGTTATAAGTTACCTGGTATGCGCCTGTTATAAGTTACCTGGTGTGGGGGCCTGTTATAAGTTAAACCCGGTGTGCGCCTGTTATAAATTACCTGGTGTGGCGCCTGTTATAAGTTACCTGGTATGCGCCCGTTTTTAAGTTATTGGTATGGCCTGTTATAAGTTACCTGGTATGCGCCTGTTATAAGTTACCTGGTGTGCGCCTGTTTAAGTTACCTGGTGTGCGCCCTTTATAAGTTACCTGGGTTTTGCGCCCGTTATAAGTTACCTGGTATGCGCCTGTTATAAGTTATCTGGTATGCGCCTGTTATAAGTTACCTGGTATGCGCCTGTTATAAGTTACCTGGTGTGCGCCTGTTATAAGTTACCTGGTATGCGCCTGTTATAAGTTACCTGGTATGCGCCTGTTATAAGTTACCTGGTGTGCGCCTGTTATAAGTTACCCGGTGTGGCCCCCTGTTATAAGTTACTGGTGTGCGCCTGTTATAAGTTACCTGGTGTGCGCCTGTTATAAGTTACCTGGTGTGCGCCTGTTATAAGTTACCTGGTGTGCGCCTGTTATAAGTTACCTGGTGTGCGCCTGTTATAAGTTACCTGGTGTGCGCCTGTTATAAGTTACCTGGTATGCGCCTGTTATAAGTTACCTGGTTGCGCCTGTTATAAGTTACCTGGTATGCGCCTGGGATAAGTTACCCGGTATGCGCCTGTTATAAGTTACCTGGTAATGCGCCTGTTATTAAAGTTACCTGGTATGCGCTGTTATAAGTTACCTGGTTGCGCCCGTTATAAGTTACTGGTGTGCGCCTGTTATAAGTTACTGGTGTGCGGCCCGTTATAGTTACCTGGTATGCGCTGTTATAAGTTACCCGGTATGCGCCTGTTATAAGTTTCTGGTTTTGCGCCTGTTATAAGTTACCTGGGGTTTCGCCTGTTATAAGTTACCTGGTTGCGCCTGTTATAAGTTACTGGTATGCGCCTGTTAAAGTTACCTGGTTGCGCCTGTTATAAGTTACCTTGTGTGCGCCTGTTATAGTTACCTGGTGTGCGCCTGTTATAAGTTACCTGGTGTGGGGCCTGTTATAAGTTACCTGGTGTGCGCTGTTATAAGTTACCTGGTGTGCGCTGTTATAAGTTACCTGGTATGCGCTGTTATAAGTTACCCGGTTGCGCCTGTTATAAGTTACCTGGTATGCGTGTTTATAAGTTACCCGGTTGGCCTGTTATAAGTTACCTGGTATGCGCCTGTTATAAGTTACCTGGTTGGCGCCTGTTATAAAATTACCCGGTATGCGCCTGTTATAAGTTACCTGGTGTGCGCCTGTTATAAGTTACCTGGTGTGCGCCTGTTATAAGTTACCTGGTGTGCGCCTGTTATAAGTTACCTGGTTGCGCCCGTTATAAGTTACCCGGTTGCGCTGTTATAAAATTACCCGGTTGCGCCTGTTATAAGTTTCCTGGTTGCGTGTTATAAGTTACCTGGTATGCGCCTGTTATAAGTTACCTGGTATGCGCCTGTTATAAGTTACCTGGTGTGCGCCTGTTTATAAGTTATGGTATGCGCCTGTTAAAGTTACCCGGTTGCGCCTGTTAAGATACCCGGTGTGCGCCTGTTATAAGTTACCTGGTTGCGCCTGTTATAAGTTACCTGGTATGCGCCCGTTATAAGTTACTGGTGTGCGCCTGTTATAAGTACCTGGGTTGCGCCTGTTATAAGTTACCTGGGTGCGCCTGTTATAAGTTACCTGGTATGCGCCTGTTATAAATTACCTGGGTTTCGCCTGTTATAAGTTTCCTGGTTGCGCCTGTATAGGTACCGGTTCCTTTATTAATTCCGGTATCTTTTTTATTACCTGGGGTGCGTGTAAAAAGTTATTATGGTTTTATAATTCCCCTTTTGGTGAAAAAGGACAAAGGTGTGCGCTGTTTAGTTTTGGGTGTGTTAAATTACCTGCGTGGCGCATGTTTTAACGTTATTGGTATGGCGTTTAATTACTGGGTTGGTGTTATAAGTTACATGTAAACCCTGTTAAGATACTGTTCCCAATTATTCCATAAAACTATTATATTTCAACTGTGTTCATGTCAGAACAAGTACATAAATTTATAACTCCTAATCTAATACATTCCAATTATTCATTTTAAAAATTTAAATTCATTAAAACCCACATACCAATTCCTTAAATTAATTTATTTAATTTAATTTCTCATATCCCAACTTCCCACCACCTCACCTCACCTCCCACCCATCCCCCTATACCCTCTACCTCCAACCTCCATTTACCAACCACCCCCTTCTCACATCTATAACCTCAACTCAAAACCTCACCCCATCACAACCCACCCCACTACCTCCCTTCCAAACTCCCCACTCCCCTCATCCCACACAAATTTCCCCCCTACCACACCCACCATCCCACCTAACCCACCTCTAAATAATCCATCCCCATAAACCCCCCCCCAAACCACCACCCCACAACATCCCACAAAACCCCCACCAAAACCCACACCCACAACCAAATCACCACCTAACCATCACCACCAACCATCACCACATAACTCACCACCATACCATCACCACACTACCCCCCTAACCATCACCCACTACCCACCCCCAAAAAAACCCCCCAACCACACCCCCCTAACCTCACCCTAACCTCCCACCACCCACCACCAACCTACCCCCCAAACCACACCCCCCACCTTCACCCACAACCAAAACACCCCATAAACATCACCCATAACCTCACCCCTCCCCTCCCCACCCCATCCCCCCCACAACCATACACACTTAAACCCTCACCCCCCTAACCCCACCCCTAAAAAATCACCCCCTAACCCAAAACCCCATAACCTCCC
>NW_026470989.1:0-11923 GCF_026875155.1 Cherax quadricarinatus | reverse complement strand
TGATTTAACTTTGTAAAATTTTAAGTCTGTGTTAATTTTTCCCCATGTTAAATTTAATTGTGTTAAATGAAATTGGTTGGGGCGCTGTGCCCCTAAACTTGTACATTTGTACTCTGCATTGTTGAAAAAATTAGGGGAAAAAAATTGGGAAGTAAAATTTAGAGATTGGGTTTAAAAAATGGGGGTGGGGGGGGGTGGTGAACTACCAAAAATTTTTTTGAATGTTTTTCATTAAATGTTTATATTGGGCATGGGTATGCGAGGGGCTTAAAAAATTTAAAACTTTTTTTTTATATCTTATGTAATTTAAATAAAAATGTCGACATGATTTTTTTCCTGTAAATTTTAATTTCATAAGTCTTGTGAAAAATTGTATCAACTTTTGTATATGTGTATAGAAATATGGGTCCGTAAATATACTGTGTAATGTTTCAGGGTGCGGCATCAAAATTATATACATGGTTTTTGTTATGTCTAATACAAAGTTCAATATTTGCCCTTTTTTTTAATATTAGGGGTCAGTTGGCATAATTTTGATTTATACTAAAGGCTTTTTTTTTTTGTATTTTTAACAAGAAATAATTCAGGTTTCAATTCGTTGATTATTCGTGTTTGCATTCAGAACAATGGTATGTCTGGGGTTTTTGGGGGGGGGGGTGTGTCAAACATTTTATTAATGATTAAATTGTTATTTTGCTGTTGGAAGGGTAATTGGAATTTTTTTTTAATAGTTTGCTTGCAGTTTTTTTGTTTTTGTGTAAAGTAACTTTATATGTATCGGTGTGTGTGTGTATGACAATTTTAGTAACTTTCATGTTTCAGGTGTGGTAGTGTACTAAAAAATTTATAGTAATTAATGATCGGTGTGTGTGTGTCGACATATTATAGTAACTTACTTTTATCAGGTGTGTGTAGTGTACTAACATATTATAGTAACTTACAATTTCAGGTGTGTGTGTGTCTGACAAATTTGTAACTTTAAATACGTGATTGAGTCGGTTAATATTGTATAATCTTGTTGTTCACACTGTGTTGGTGTTTAGAGTCATGTGAAGAGAAAATTTTCTAAGCAGTGTAACACTTTTAGTGTTTTTTTTGGGTATTATTGTTTGTGTAGGTGAAAATTCACTTTTTTTTTGTTTTTGTTTTTGAGGTATTATTGTTTGTGTAGGTGAAATATTACACTATGCTTTATTTATTTATTGTAATGTTTTTTTTTTAATAAATTATAAAAAAAAGACGTTTAGTGATTACCCTTTTGAAGAAAATTAAAAAAAGTGCCCAACGGGCCATTTTCCCCTGTATAATTTTTTTTTTTAATCTAAAAAAAATTGTTCCCTTTTTGTTAATCTTTTAAAAAAAATGTATAATCAAAGGGTTTGTAGATAATTTATCTTTTTTTATTTTGGGAAAAAAAAATTGGGGCCCTTTTTTTTTTTTTGGCCTCGTTAGGAAAATGAGCCATTTACCCCCAAAGCAAAAAATTACCTTCATTTAACGTTTATTTTGAATAATATACAAGTTGGGTATCCGAGTTATATAAAGTTATACTAGGAAAATTTACTTCATCTATAACATTTTTTAAAACTGAAAATTTTTTTTTTTTTTTTTAAAAAAAAATTAACCGTTTTTTTCCCCGTTGGGAAAAAGCCGTCATCCTCCTCCCTTATAATCTTATTTTTTCCCTTAAAAACAATTAACGTCTGTAAATTTCTCAATTATTTTGATAATTCGCTTTTATCTAGGTTTAAAATTTACCGGGTTTCTGGTCCAATATTTCGTTGAAATACGTCTTTAAATTTGGTGTTGTGGGTTTTGATCTTCCTTCTTGTGGTCGTCTTGTTTACCTTTGACAGACTTTAAATGCCCAAATCAACGTCCCTTCACCGGCATTTCCCGCCCAATCAGCGTGCTGGGATGACCCCTCCACAATCACCCTTTACCGTGAGGGTATCTTTCGCATTTTTCACATTTTATTAAATTTTTTTTGATTTTTTTAGGTTTTTTTAATTTTTCCCAAAGGGTTTTTTTTGGTTTTTATTGCTTTTTTGTTATTTTAAAATCATTTATACACTAAAGGGGAATAAATGTTGTTAATATTTCGTTTTTATTTTTTTTTTTCAACATTTTACGTGTTTACTTCGTTTTATTGATTATAAGAATTTTTATATCGCAGTTATTTTATTCTGTTTTATTGATTTAATCTTTAATATTTTTTTTCTCAAATAAAAAAAAGTGCGTCACAAAAACCTCATTTTAACCTTTTTTGAATTAACAATTTATTCTTTTTAAAGTTTATAAAGCAATAATTTATTAATGTTAGGGAAAAATATGCAACAGTTAGACAACTTTATCCGAAAGTTTCGAAACCCTTGGACAAGCTTTTCAAGTGAGAAGGGTTGGATCTGAGGGGACTGACCTCTCAGTTGCCTTCACTATAATAATATATATACCTGCACCCTCTCCTTCCACGTATTTAATTCTCCGCACTGTCGCTTGTCTTCAGATATTTTCTGTATGGAACTGAATTCTCCAGGACAGGGACTGACAACCTCAAATTGTCGCTTTAAGGTGATGGACTGATACTCGTCTTACATCCTTCTGTTCTGCTACTTTTGAAATTGATGAAGAAGCTACTGTTAGCGAAACGTTTCGAAAAAAGTTGTCAATGCATATGTGCTTACAAACACCTGTCGGTATGTATACCATTTGATGTTCATCTGAGACACTGCAACACGGGGCATCTTGGTACAAAAAACACCTTGGACAAGCTTTTCAAGTGAGAAAGGGTTGGATCTGAGAGGGACTGACCTCTCAGTTGCCTCTCACTACTACTACTACTACTACTAGTACCCTGCACCTCTCCTTCGACAGTATTTAAGTCTCCGCACTGTCGCTTGATCTTCAGATAGTTTCTGACTATGGAACTGAACTTCTCCAGGCCGAGGGACTGACAACCTCAAATTGTACGACTTTAAGGGTGATGGACTGATTACATCGTCTTCACATCTCTACTGTTCCTGCCTACTTTCTGTATTCGACTGAAGAAGCCTACTGTGTAGGCGAAACGTTTCGGAATAAAGTTGTCTAACTGTTGCATATGTGTCTTACCTAACAACCTGTCGGTATTGTATACCATTTTGATGTTCAATTTTATTTATATTTACTCTATTTAAGCTTTTATTTATTTATCTATTTAAGCTTTAATTGATTTATCTATTTACACTATTTATTTATTTACAGTTTATTTATTTATTTACACTATTTATTTATTTATTTATACTATTTATTTATGCAATTTATTTATTTATTTAAAAATTTATTTATTTACACAATTTATTTATTTATTTACACAATTTATTTATTTATTTACACAACTTATTTATTTATTTACAAAATTTCCAAAAACATCTCAACTATTATTGTATTTCTCAATAAAAACAACAAATTAATGATAATTCTGGTAATTTATTTTTTTTTTATAATTTATTAAAAATACACATTACAATAAACAATAAAGCATACAGTGTAATATTTCACCTACACAAACAATAATATCCTCATAAACAATAAAGCATACAGTGTAATATTTCACCTACACAAACAATAATATCCTCATAAACAATAAAACATACAGTGTAATATTTCACCTACACAAACAATAATATCCTCATAAACAATAAAACATACAGTGTAATATTTCACCTACACAAACAATAATATCCTCATAAACAAAACACTACAAGTGTTACACTGACATTTTTTTTTTTTTTATATTTTATTTAAAACTTCATGTACAAATATTAATAGGTACATATATAAAAAAATGAACAAGGACAACATCAGTAAAACAATATATAAACACAAAACAATCCAGGCAACATCTGACAGTCTACTATATACAAGTTTTTAAAACATATCACAATTTAAGAAGGAATAAAGTTATAATAACAAAGGCCACAAAATGGCTATAAATAAAACTCCTAAAATTACAACCTCAACACAATAATGCACCAAGCTTAATGACAATCACCCATAATACAACTCGCAACAAATACACCAATACCTACAATATGCCTTATTAAGAAACCTTTTGCTGCAACACAGGTGACCCATCATCCCTCCCCCCCCCACTCACACACATTGAAAAATAACCCCGTCACCAACCTAAATTTAACCCATGACATTAATTATCCTCAATTTAGGATTTTATGAAAACATGTCACTGAGGAAAATTATTTACAACCATGAAAGGTACAGGACTACCAAAATTACAATACCTTAAATAAGAATAATAATAATAGGTAATTACGTAAAAAACTGATGCTGGACCCGTTACAAAAAAGGCAAAATAAACTCAGTTCTTCAAGGCAATAGTGAAAGGAAAAACCCTCTCAAGAAAATTCAAATTCAGTGGAACATAATACGCTCCCAAGAATATACATGTTATATAATTTATAGGTTATACATTAATACATGTTATATATTTAATTGCTCCTTACACCTTCCCCATCAAGGGAAACTAAGCAAAATTATCTTGCACAATCTCATCTAGTCACACATAGTACCTCCAATCACCCCCCAACCACATCACTGCATACCAAGGAGGTAAGCCCGTTGAAATCCCCTGAACCCCCCCCCCTTTTACCACCCTACTCACCCCGGCAGTTAAAGCCCCTTAAAAACGCCAATAAATCCCTATTGTTAGCCCTCTATAACCCTCAGAAAAATACTCTTCCCCCTTTTTTCCCCAAAAAATGTTCCCTATTGCACACAAAGTTCGTAACCTCGTCGCCGCCAAAGTCCTTTCATCACATCCCCACCCACCTTCCCCCTCATCCCCCATAAAACATATACATAGTCCACGATGACATATGCAAAAAACCTCTTCCCCACACTCTCCTCCACACCACTCATATCAAGACTCAACGCTCGCAATACCGCCACCCCTTGACCCCCCACCCTCACCACTACCTTACGCATCCATACCCTGTTTGCACCCCAAAACCCTTTCACAAAATAGACGACATGAAAACGCAGTCTCTTCCCACTGCATCTGCCACACACCCCCCCTCAATAACCCTCCTATCTCGGAGCATCGCTCCCGTTGGCAAAATCCCATGCAGGAAACGGTACATAACCTCACGTCCCCTAGGTCGTATTTTTAAATTTTACTAAATCTTCGCCATATTACATCCATGCATACATGGGGTAGATCCCTTCAACCGGCGCCATTTACAGTCTCTCTAAAAAATTTTTACACAAAGTTCCCACCTTTACTTTTCCTGGTTCCCTGGCTAACATTAAGGCGCGTAACACTGTCTCACATTCCTAATTTTCCGCCCCTCCATACCATTTCCTCAGGTGGGCATGTACCTTATCTAGCTGACCCTCCCTCCATCCCCCCTGCACTCATCATTTCCCCTCTTAATAAAAACATTTTTCACGCGCTTTCCCCAAGTCCAACAAACCCAACCCTCCCCTACATACCGGCAATGTCACTACCTCCCTTCGCAACCAGTTGCACCCTGAACCCCACAAAAATTTGAAAAAACCATTCTAAGAATACTGTAATCGCCGTTCCTTTTAAAACGGCATCACAGCCGAAACAAACCGGGACTTTACTTTTAAAGTAATACATTGATGACAATTGCACGTTGCCTAAGGGTTAAATGGTGAGGTTCGCAGCATTCCCAACCGTCGCTGCACCTTTCCACCATCCTATTCGAATTGCTAACCCTTGCAGCACTCAGGTCAGCCTATACATGACACACAGATTTTCAGACTCCCGGTCCTCCGCTGCACAACATCACATCCCAATCTAATCTCTCTGTCCACTCTCCCAGCCCATGATCAATTGACTTTTTCCAGATTTACCTTCATCCAGTAGCTCTCCCAAAAGTGTGTACAACTTCCCCAAAAGCCTAACCGTGTCTCCTCACTTGCCAAATAGTGGTATCATCAACATAGCCCACCAAACCAGGCCACGGCTTCAGCTCACCATCCCTCCCCCCCCCGTCCTTGACGATCCTCCACCATCCTATAAAAGGGATCCTGAACACATGCAAACAATATTTGTGATAAAGGACATCCCTGCCGAAAGACCCCACTCCATGTTGACTCCCCCCCCACACACCCATTGATTTTGCACCCTTACCTTCGCGTTTGAGTACAACGTATCCACCCACCCCACTATTTCTTCGCCAAACCCCTGTCGTAGGAGAATATCCTCAAAGCCTTTCTTTCCACCCTATCATAAGCCCCTTGCCAACCCAAAACGCACCAACGCCCTCTTTCCCTTTCCATGTCCTCCAGGAACCCCTTGATAATCCCGTGGCCCACACTCATTGACCTACCGGGGTAACCAAACTGAGACTCAAACACGACCCTCCCCACACCATTTAAGCCCATTCCCAAGAATTTTCGCAAATAATTTACAATCAGCACAAAGCAACGAAATGGCTCGGTAATCCGAAAGGGTTTCTCTGCTGTTTACCCTTTGGGACCAACACCACCACCGCCGTTGCCTGGATTCTCCCCTCTTACTCCGTCTTTCATGGCATTCATTAACCTTACTGGAAACCCCTAAGCAGACCCAGTGCTGTACAAAAAAATTCGCTAGGTAAAACCCTCGATCCCGGGTGCCTTACCCTTCCTCATGTCATAAGGGCTCTCCATATTTCCCCCTCCTCAAAGACCCCCCCAGTGCCTCCCCATCACTCCTCCCCAGTTTGCAAGGCACATACTCACATACCTTCCCAAGAACCTCACCATCCACCCCACTACTTTTCCCGTATTCTCAAACCATCTATCTGCATATGCAATCATTCCCCTTGGTGTCCCTTTTAAAACCTGACCCTCTCTAAAACCCCCCACAGAAGTATGACTTGCAAAAACCCCGGTATTGTAGTCGTTCGCTTTTGTACCTTCTGTCCTCGCAGCACACAAACTGATGGCTTGTCGCCCAGAGTACTTCGTCCAACCCCGCCTGTACCCGTACAGCTGCAAAACGTTCTTTTGCAAATCCCGTATTTCTGTCCTTCAACATGTGTATATCCTCCACCGGGTACCACCCCGGCCACCGCCCCCCCTCGTAACAATTCCGTAATCTAGATTCTAAGTAATTTGACAAACCATACCGCAAATTTATTAATGCGTTTGCCCTCCCTCACATAAAATTGACGTATTCGTAACTTAGCCACACTATCCCACCACCCTACCACGTCTTCCTCAGTCCCTTTTGTCGGCACAGAGCTGTTCCAAAATATTGCAAACGCTTCCACTCCCTCCCTATCCCCCAAAACCATCGTGTTCGTTTCCCTAACTTTTCCCCGCCTACGAGCCAAAGCATCCCATCCCACCTCCACTAATACCGCCCTATGATCGGAAGACACCATCTCAATAGTTTTAAAAGACTTACCAAAAAACCCCCTGAGATTTAAAAATAACCTGTCCAAACGAGCCGCATATCCCCTTCTCATAAACGTATGTTCCACCTTTCCCACAGACCTCCCCGAAGCATAAGTAACTGAAGATCTCTAAGAGGCCCCCCAAGACTGAGGAAAATATCCCGCTCTCTGGGTTCCACGTCTGTCCTCTTAATTACACAATTCCAAACCCCCCCCACAATCGCCACAGACGGTTTAAAATGGTAGGTAATACACGAGCTCCCCACACAAAACCATCTTCACTTCACGCACTTCTGCTGGGGCAAAACACACCACACAAACGCCACTCTCTTCCCATCCCCATCCTTCCACAGTATACTCCCCCCCTCCCCCCCCTCTTTCCTATGCAAACAAACGGGCTGCCTCCTGATCAACACACCCACTCTCTTTAACGCTCGACGGGGAAACATTAAGCCCGATACCCAGGCACCTCTAATTCACGACCAAGCTTAAAATTGTGCTCTGCACAAAAGCTACGTCAATCTTGTACCTATTCAAAAAAATCCTGAAGCACTCACGTTTAAACCCATCACACAGACCATTAATATTTTTTGTTACAAAACCTGAGGCTGGCTTAAAGTTCCTCCCCGCCCCATGTCATGACTCTTCCCTTTCAAACCATTTCCCTGGCTTTGCCTTTGCCACATACTCCACCTCCTTCCCAACCATCCCCCCCTTTCTGTTGTGTCCCCCTCGTAGAGTCACTCTGAGCATCATAACCCCATGTCTTTTTTCCTGGCCTTTGCGCCGGCGTCAGAACATCGTCCGAATCTGACGCTGCTGCCCTTTTCCTTGTAGCTCCCTTTAGTTTCCATATCTGAGTCCTGGGAGCCAGCACAATGGGCTTCCACCCCTACCACCCTTAATCCGCCTCCATGCCTTCCACGGCACTTACACTGTCCATCACGGGGGCCACCTGATCCTCCCCCCTCCCGCAACCCCCTTCTGCCCTGATTCCAGGTTCCTGCTCACTGTGACTCTCCACCTCCGTGGACTCTAAAAATAGCTGTATCACGTCTCCAACTCCTCCTCAATAGCTTTCACTTCTGCGCCCCCTGCACCTCTTCACTTGGCAGCTGTACTGTTGATGGGCCAGGTGATTCATGGATTTTCACTTCTTCTGATTCCACAGGAGGAGCATCACCTCTTCACTCCACAAGCGACCACGCCCTCCTCCTTGCCTCCGTTCTTCCTCAGGCATCGGTTTCTCATGGAAGGTGGGTGTGCCCCTTGCCGGCCCAGGAGCCATATTCCGCTTGCCACAGTCTGCCGCCATATGGTCAAATTCGCCACACAGTCGGCATGTACGCCCCTGCCCAGCATACGCTACCATTACCTGGGTTCTAAACTCCTCGAGATATACATACGAGGGTATAGGGTGCCTTAGCGTCATCTTGAGATTGAAAGAAACCCTCAGGATAACCTGTGTAAGCTCCTTTTACCCATTTACCAGGTTGGGCCAGATGTACGTGCCATAACGTTTGAAAACATTGCGTATATCCACTTCATCAGCCTCAAAAGGCACATTTCGGAGCTTAACCACGAATAATTTTCGTGTACATCCGTCAACTTGACCCCACTGCCGGTGTTACGTTAATGCTGACATCTTGATAACGATCCACCAACGCCTCGTATACTTGAGCAGTTAGCACCTTCACAAATATTCTATACACACCGTTCAGTGCCACTCCATACAAATCCTCGTCTCTGATGCCGTATGTCTCTCTCACAATTTTGGGCAATAACACATCAACTGACGTAGGCGTTAAAGCCCCACTAATAAGCTCAATGCCCACAGTATTCACCCTTCTGCGCACACCTGGCGCCATGTTGTTGACTGAGTAGCTCGTCTGGGAAAACAGTAGAGGGGTGCAAAGCACGACCGCACTCTACCTCATCCAGGCAGCGAATGATTTTTTGTTATAATTTATTAAAAATACACATTACAATAAATAAATAAAGCATACAGTGTAATATTTCACCTACACAAACAATAATATCCTCATAAACAATAAAGCATAACAGTGTGATATTTCACCTACACAAACAATAATATCCTCATAAACAATAAAACATACAGTGTAATATTTCACCTACACAAACAATAATATCCTCATAAACAATAAACAATAAAACATACAGTGTAATATTTCACCTACACAAACAATAATATCCTCATAAACAAAACACTACAAGTGTTACACTGACATTAGAAAATTTTCTCTTCACATGACTCAGTACAACACCAACACGAGTGTGAACAACAAGATTATACAATATTATACCGACGTCAATCACGTTATTTGAAGGTTTTTTTTTTTTTTTTTTTTTTTTTTTTTTTTTTTTTTTTTTTTTTTTTTTTTTTTTTTTTTTTCAAACAATACAATACATTAAATAGATAAAAGAACACAGTATCAATTCTTACACACAATTATAAATTTCATTGTCAAAAGCACACAGACGTTCAACTTTGTGCTGACACAAACTGTCCCTCATCCCCTAAGCATTATATCCCATGCACCTATGTTAAGCAAGATTTTATTTAAAACAGTACAGAACAGTTAATAAATAAAATAATACAAGACCTATCCGGCAACTGATGTGATAACCTTCCATCGCCTAATGAACCACACAACTCCGTGTGGCTTCCAACACCCCCCCTTTAACCCCCTATTCTAAATCAAACAGATTTACCACAGCTCACGGACATATTGACATATATACATTAATATAACAGTTGTCATGCTTGTCCACAAAGTGTATTAAACGACCACAAGACTGCCTGAACAGTGTACTAACAAGAGTCATGGTTTAGATATATATCACAACAAACATTACATTGCTACAACATAAAAGGCATGTAGCACATAAGTATTTCACTACAGGAAAGACACCTATCCTAAAAATTATCACCAACACAAACGTGTTTGAAGTCTCAACCCCCTCCCTTGCATGTCCCACCCAAACCTATTTACAACCAAACATACAAATTATACAGTAAAGAAAAAGAATACAACATCGTAACACATTGATACAGTACATGTATATACACAACCCATTTCACAAATATCCTCAAGTAATTACAAAGGGTCTGTCCTTGTACATACAAGAGGCCTCATAACAGCAGGTCCTGCACAAGTAACACTACCAGTGTTTTTATACATTGTGTATGCATAGGTATAAAATACATACCCAATACTTGACATAGAACATAAGAATGCTCCTCAAACCTCCACCATACAGACCCCACCCACTATCATGGAACATATAGTCCAAGATTCATACACACAGCAGCAGCATACGCCACCTCAACCGCACCCAGCGTACCTTAGGCGCACACAGGCGCAGGCAGCAACACCTCTAACCAGAACCTAACACTACTCACATTCCACAATTTGCAGACACATCTGAACAGCACATATCAAGCCACTTTCATTCTAACACTGGGCACATGCCCCTCTCTCAAGGAGCACGCTATCTGGTGCCCCCAGACACACACTCCATTAACTGTCGCTGCCAACAAGCAGCAGACCTCATCACACCTTCCACGACTATTCCCGCCCCTGTCTAAACCCCCCCTCACACCTGGCTAAGGTTTCCTCCTGCGCTGCCCCACTTGTACTTTTGCATGCCCACTTGGGCCCTGGGGGCCACGTTTGCCATGCTCTCCACGCACGACACCCGTGCCACCTGGCACCACCTGCTGTCGCTGCTCACCTCCACTAGCACACCGCCCCCCCCATCTACCGATGCTTTCTTCCCTGTTCGTTGAGCCGGCGTCAGGACGTCGTCTGAGTCCGACATTGCTGCAGCCCTCTTCCTCGTCCCAGCATCCTCCTCCATGTTTGTGACTGGATCGTCCACACGATGTACCTCCACCACTACCTTCGTCTCTGCCTTCTGACGAGGGGTCACCACATCCCCGCCAGCCCCACCAGCACCAACAACCTCCTCCTGCTGCTGCTCAACCGCCACAGACACGATCTCCGGACTGGCCGTCGTCACAGCCGGGGAGACCACATCCGTAGATGAGAACATGGTATGCAAACAGACGCTATTGTCGCCTCCAAGTCCTCCACTTCCACGTCACTGGTCTTCCCCGGAAGCCTGCTGTACCACCGGCGATGCAGGTGACTCGAGAGACGACAGCTCCAGACTCGACACCACCACTGGCTCCTCAATCTCCTCACTCCAAGCCGACCGTGGCCACCATCTCCTTTTCGTCCATGTATGGGAGCCTCCTGCCCATCGTCATTCGTTGAGCACCGGCTGGCCTTCTGGCCTGCCCGCGCTGCCCACCTCTGCTGCCATATGATCATATTCACCGCAGAGGCGACACGTCCGTCGTTGACCAGCATAGAACCATGACCTGTGTGCGGAAGTCATCAAGGTACACATACGATGGTATGGCCTGGCGTAGAGACACTTAAGGGTAACGAACCGGGCTGGGAGACCAACTAGCCCAGCCCCCAGCA
>NW_026470988.1:0-29402 GCF_026875155.1 Cherax quadricarinatus | reverse complement strand
CTCCAGATTTTTACAACAGAAATCACAAAAACTAACTCAGACACTTTACTTTGAACAACACGAAAAACACCATCAATTACCTTTGAATACTCCAAAAACATCATTCGAACACCCTCAAATCACCACTGAATACTCCCAGAGCACCTTCATAAGTACTCTTACGCATCATTTGAACATCTTCAAAAACACCTTTGAATAGTCTCAAACACCATTTGAGTACTCCCAAATACACCACTGAATACTACTAAAACACCACTGAATTCAGTCAAAACACCCACCAAAATCACCAGAAACTAAGATCAACATCAGACTTACACCCATTTTCACACAACTCCCCTCAAAATCACTATAACCAAGACGATTACCAATTTCTATGAGTACACTCACCTCCAACTAAGACATAACATGAGCGCAAAAAAAAACATGAATACAAACCAAACACACACCAACACTCACAACAGATTCACCTCTTTTTCGGTATCTCTAGTTCGACAACAACGTCCACAACCCACATCACCCACAACCCACATCACCCACAACAACAACAACCCACTTATAACATCTTTTCGGCATCTCTACTTCGACAACAACACCCACAACCCACAACCCACAACACCCACAACAACAACAACCTACTTATAACATCTTTTTCGATATCTCTAGTTCGACAACTATACCCACAACCCTCATCACTTACCCATTTATTCACAATTTTTCCCCTTCTTTTTATTGAATCTTAATATGTAATGCACATTCCTCCCTACATTACTAAAATTCTAATAAAATCCTCTCCATACCCATCTCCTTGTATCCACATTAAATAATATTATACTCACAACAACTAATCTCACTACCCAACTACTGCGACATGTTTCTACACCCTCCATTCTTTTCCAATATATCATAACTTTTCACTTCTATAATTTCTTTTAAAATATTCACACATTACCTTTATTTTCAGTAAAATCCCCCCATATTTCATTAAATTTCTAATACAACCCTCCCCATACCCCTCTCCATCTAACCCACATTTCCTCACATCCACTCACCCATCTCCCAACACACCTCTTCTGAACACACACAAAAATCACATTTCACATCCACAAATACATCTCATCACCCATCTCAAATGCACTAAAATCACTGTAACCAAGATATTCACAAAACTCTATGACCACCTAACACACACACACACACACACACACACACACACACACACACACACACACACACACACACACACCTCACTGTACTTTGAACACCTTCAAAACACTCTCATACATTCATCATTTGAGACTACCTTTTCTCAATATCTCTTAAGAAATATTCTCTCATCCACAACCTTTATCATCTCACTACAGAACAACCCCAAGATTACTTCGAACACTCTCATAAATCATTTGAATACTCACATAAACACCTTTGAACATTTCCAAACAACACTGAAGCACCTCCAAAATATCATTTTGAATACTCCCAAATAAGATTTATCATGTCTAATTTATCTACACTTACATATTTCATTAAATTACAACTCATCCACCATACTACTCCCTCAGTCTCCAGACTTTACAAAATTATCACAAAAACTAACTCATACACTTATGACATGAGACATTACCGACGGTAACACACCCACAAACTCCACATTTTACTTTGTATAACACCAAAAACATCATCAAGTACCTTTGATTACTCCAAAAACATCATTTGAACACATTCAAAAACATCAACAAACTCCTTTGAATACTCCCAAAACACCACTGAATACTACCAAAACAGCACCGAATACTGCCCAAACAACACTAAAAATCACCAGACACTAAGATCAACACAAACTAACACCCATTTTATAGAAATTCCCTCAAATCACTAAAAACCAAGACAATCCCACTCACCTCAGACTATTATATAACATGAACGCAAAAAAAAAAACTCATATATCATTTGAATACTCACAAAAAACACCTTTGAACATTTCCAAACAACACCGAAACACTTACAACAGGATCACCACCAACTCAAAACATAACATGTACACACACAAAAAAAAAAAAAAAAAAAACTAAGACATGCATCATCTATCATCAATGACCACTCATTTTTATAAACATTCACACAAAAAATCACAATCACCAACTCCACACAATATCTAATACACTCCTCTCACTACCACCAACGTCATGAAGCAGTATCGCTGAATAGTGCTCCCAGGATATAGCGTTCTAGTGGCTGTCCTAAGATATTAGCGGTCATCGTACGTGAGTGAATCAGTGAACATACCTACAAGAGTGTAATAGCTTTCAAGAGTGCGAATAATGTGATAAGATCAAGAATTTTACAATTTAAATTTGAATGAAATTTGAGTGAGGGAGGGTAGCAGTCAGCTGATCAGGCTGCTGGCCGCAGTGTTGACACAAAATATCCAAACATTGTTAATTGGGTTAACGGTGTGATCTGAAATATTAACAAATACAGCTATTGGTGGGTTGTAGCAGCAGTGTAGTGATAAGGTCATTAACGAGTGATTAAGTAAATACTGAAAGAAAAAATTAGTCAATCCCCAGCTGTTGGTGTTGTGAATGTAGTTAATATCATCAGATTTATTATGACCATAATACTGTACTAAAGAAAATAGAGTGAATACCAAGTCTTAAAATAAAAACTAAAATAAAAACTTGTATGCGTAATAAAGTTCCTGAAGGAGTTACAAAGTGAAGGATTGATAGCAGCCACCAGCAGGAACCTCCATTGTTGTGCAGATATCACTTGCCTATGTGTGGTTAGTTTTTGGTTAGTGTCTAAAGTCTCAGTGTCTCGCCCTGCTGGTTGTTGCTATACCATCACTCTCTCCCTATTCAGTACCAGGAGATAGATAGTGGTAACCCTGATAATATTTAGTAAATTATCTTAATATCTCCAGGTAAACTCCAGAAGAGTTGTGTAGCCTAGTGATCCCCCCCGTGTAGCCTAGTGAACCCCCCAGTGTAGCTAGTGACCCCCCGTGTAGCCTAGTGCCCCCCGTGTAGCCTAGTGAACCCCCCCGAGTAGCCAGTGACCCCCCTGCTCCCAAGAAAACGCCCCAAAGATCCCGGGGAAAAAAAAAAAAACCGGGGCCGGGAGGGGGGGAGGGAAACCCCCAAACCCAAAAAAAAAGAGGGCCCGGGAAAAGGGCCCCCCCCAAAAAAAAAAACCCAAAAACCCCCCAAAAAAAAACCCGGGGGAGATTACCGTAAAAAAAAAAAAGTCCCGGGGGGGGAAAAACCCCAAGCCCAAAAAGCCGGGCCGGGGAAAAGGGTGGGGGAAGAAAAACAAAAAAAGACTTTGGGGGAACGAAAAAAAACCCAAAGACTGCCCAAAAAAAGACCGGGGGGGTGGGAACCAAAAAAACAAGACCCGGGCGGGGAGTAGGGTAAACCAAGAACAAAAAAATGGGCAGGCCCGGTAAAAAACCCAAAAAAAAGGGGGGGGGGAAAAAAAGGGGGGGAAAAAAACAAAAAAAAAGGGGAAGGACCAAAAAAAAAAAAAAACCCGGGGAAGGTCCCGGGAAAAAAAAAACCCCGGGGGAAAAAACAAAAAACAAATCCCCGGGGGGGCCCCAAAAAAAAACCCGGTTTCCGGCCCAAAGGTGGGGGAGGGCCGGGAACCAAAAAACGGGGGGGGGTCCTTTAACCAAGAAAAACAAAGATCGGGCCGGAGAGTACGGTGAAAAAAAAAAAAAGGGGGGAACCCAAAAAACCGGGCCAAAGATTCGGGCCAAAAACAACAAAAGGGGGAACCCCAAAAAAGGGGGGGGGAGGTAACCAAAAAAAAAAACGGGGGGAGAGAGGTAAAAAAAAAAAAGACCCGGCCGGGAGATAGGGGGAAAAAACAAAAAACCTTTCCGGGGGGGGAAAAAAAAAAACCCCGGGGGGGAAACCCAAAAAAACAAACAAATTTCCCGGGCCGGGAAAAAAAAAGCCGGGCAAAAAGACCCCGGCCCCAGAACAACAAAAAACCAGAGTCCGGGAAAAAAAAACAAAACAAAAGGGGGGGAAAATTTAACCCAAAACCCCGTGGGGGGGACCGGAAAAAAAACCCCCGGGGGGGGTCCTGAAAAAAACAAAGGGGCCCCGGGGGTTTTTTTAAACCGGGTAAAAAAAAAAAGTCCGGGGGAGGACCGGGAACCAAGCCCCCCGGGAGGGAGGGTGAAAAAAAAACAAAAGGGGGGGGGAGGAAGGGGAAACCAAAACAAAAGGGCCGGGGGAGGGGGAAAACCAAGCAAAAAAGTCGGGGGGGAAAAAAGGGAACCAAAAAAAAAGTCGGGGGGGAAGGTCCCGGGGGCCAAAACAAAAAAACCGGGGGGGATAAAAAAAAAAAAAAAAGGGGGGGAGGGAAGGGGCCCCAAAGAACAAAAAAATTGGGCCCGGGGGAAAACCGGGAAAAAACAAAAAAAGGGCCGGGGGGGGGGGCCAAAAACAAAAACCCGGGGGGGGGTACCGGGGTAAAAAAAAAACAAAGTCCGGGCCGGGGAAGCCCGGGGAAAAAACAAAAAAACCGGGGGAGAGTACCGGTAAACCCAAAAAAAAAAATTCCGGGGGGGAGAGGAAAAAGAAAAAAAGGGGAAAAAGGGGGCCCCCAAAAACCTAAAAAAGAAACGCCGGGGGAAAAGGGGGAAACAAGAAAAAACAAAAGGGGCCGGAGGTAGGGAAACCCAAAACCAAAAAGGGGGGGTCCCGGGGAACCCAGAAAACAAAGACCCGGCGGGGGGAAAAGGGGGCCCCCCCCAAGTAAAAAAAAAAAAAAGGGGGGGAAGGGGTCGGTGAAAAAAAAACAAAGATCCGGGCGGGAGAGCCCGGGTTTGAAAAAAAAAAAAAAGCCGGTCCGGGAGAGTCCCGGTAACCAACAAACAAAAAACCGGGCGGGGGGAAACCCGGAACCAAAAAAAAAACCCCGGGGGGAGGTGTAACCAAAACACAAAGATTGGGGGGGGATTCCAACAAAAAAAAAAGGGGGGGCCGGGAAAGACCCCCCAAAAAACGGGGGGGGGAAAGAAAAAAAAACCGGGGGGGGAAAGGACCGGGAAAACAAAAAAACCCCGGGGGGGGGGGGAAAAAAAGCCCCCGGGGGGGGGGGAAAAAAAAAAAGGGGGGGGTCCCCAAAAAAAAAAGGGGGGGGGGGGAAAAACAGGGAAACCAAAAAAAATGGTGGGGAAGACCGGTGGAACCCCCCGGGCAAAAGGGGTGAAAAACCAAAAGGGGAAAAAAGAGGGGGGGGAAATTAAACCCAAAAAAAAGCGGGGGGGAAAAAAAGGGTGAAAAAAAAAAAGGGGCGGGAGAGTAGTAACCAAAACAAAAAAGACCCGGGGGGGGGGAAAAGGGTGAACCAAAAAAAAAAAAGGGGCCCGGGAAAGGTGAACCAAAAACAAAGACCCAAACCCAAAAAAACGAACCCCCAAGGGAGGGGGGCCGGGAAAAAAAAAAGATCGGCCGGGAGAGGGTCCCAAAAAAAAACAAAAACCCGGGAAAAAATTCGGAACAAAGAAAAACAAAAAAGAGGGGGCCCGGGGGTAGAAAAAAACAAAACCCAAAAGTTCCGGGCCAAAAAACAAAGTGGGCCCCAAAAAAAACCAAAAAAGCCCAAAACAAGACCAAAAAAAAATAACCGGGCAAAGGTCGGGGAAAAAAAAAAAGGGGGGGAAACCAAAAAGAGGGGGGGAAAAGCCCAACAAAAACCGCCGGGGGGGGGTACCGCAAAAAGCCCCGGGGGGGGGTGGTGAAAAAAACAAAAAAAAGTGGGGGGGGAAGACCTGAAAAGAAAAACAAAGAGGGCGGGAAGGGAAAAGAAAACAAAATGGGGGGAAGTCCGGGAAAAGAACCAAAAAACCGGGCCAAACCCGGGGTGAAACAAAAAACAAACCCAAAAGGGGAGGAAGGGGCCCCCAAAAAAAAGTCGGGCCCGGGAGGCCCGGTGAAAAAAAAAAAAGCCCGGGCCGGGAAAGGACCGGTAAACCCAAAAAAACAAAATCGGGTGGGGGGGAAGGGGAAAACCAAAAAAAACCGGGGGGAGGTACCGTTAAAAAAAACAAAAAAAAGATCCGGGCCCGGGGAAGTACCGGGGGAACCCAAAAACAAAAAGGCCGGGAAACCGGTGAACCAAAACAACAAAGCCCGGGGGAGAGTCGGTAAACAAAACAAAAAAACCGGGGGGAATTTTGGGCCCCAAAACAAAAAGGGGGGGTGGGGAACCAAAAAAAAAAACCGGGGGTCCGGTAAAAAGAAAAAAGTTTTGGGGGATTAAAAAAAGAAAAAAGGGGGAGGGAAAACCGGGAAAAAAAAAGACCCCCCTTTAAAAAGAAAAAAAGGGGGGGGAGGCCCGGGAACCAAAAAACCCCCGGGGAACCCCCCAAAAAAAAAAAATTCCCCCCCCAAAAAAACAAAAACCCGGGGGGGGGGAAACCAAAAAACAAAAAAACAACCCAAAAAAAACCGGGGGGGGAAGGGGCCAAAAAAAACCCGGGGGAAGAACCAACCGAAAAAAAACGGGCGGGAAGGAGGGAAAAAAAAAAAGCGGGGGGGGAGTGGGGAAAAAAAAAAAAAAGGGGCCGGGATTTTGGGTGACCAAAAAACCCGGCCGGGGGGGCTCCCCCAAAAAAAATTTGGGGGGGGGCACCAAAAACGCCGGGCCGGGGGGGACTGAAAAAGAAAAAAATGGGGGGGGAAATTTAAAAAAGAAAACGCTGGGGGGGGTAGGAACAAAAAAAGTTGGGGGGGGAAAAAAAACGCAAAAAGGGGGCGGGGATTAAACCAAAAAACAAATTTTGGGGGGGATTTTTTTGAAAAACCAAAAAAGCCGGGCCGGGGGGGAAAAAGAAAAAGCGGGGGGGACCGGGAACCGAAAAAAAAGGGGCCAATCCGGAAAAGAAAAAAAGGGGGGGGGGGGGAAAAACGGGCCAAAAGGGGAAACCCTGAAAGAAAAAAGAAAAAAATGGGGGGGAAAACAAAGGGGGAAAAGGGGGCCGGGGAAGAAAAGTTTACCTTAAAAACCAAAAAACAAAAACCCGGGAGGACGGGAACAAGAAAAAAAATTTGGGGGGAGACCAAAAAAAAAGTGGGGGGGTTTTTTAACAAAAAAAACAAAAGGGCCGGGAATCCCCTTTTTAAACCCTAAAACAAAAACCCCAGGTGGGAAAAAAAAATTTTTTTAAAAAGGAAAATTTGAAAAAAAAAACCCAAAAAGGTCCCGGGAAAAGTAAAAATTGGCTTTTTTGAAAAAAAAAAATTTTCAAAGGCCCAAAAAGAAAAAAATCCCCCTCAAACCCAAAAAAAAACCAACCCCCAAAATTTCCCCCAAAACCCCCAAAACAACCAAACCCCCCCCCCAACGGCAAACAAATTTTTTAAAAAAACCGGAAAAAAAAGGGGGCCCCAGGAGGGAAAAAAAAAAATTTTGGGGGAAAAAAGGGGAACCAAAAAAACCCCCCAAACGGGGGAATGGGGAAAAAACCCAAAATCCGGTAAAGACGGGGAAGGGAAAAAAAGGTCGGGATAGAAAAAGGGAAAAAAACCCAAAAGGGGGGGGGAAAAAAAACCCGGGGTTTCCCAAAAAAAAACCAACCCCGGGGAAAGGGGGGGGGAAAAAAAAACCCGGGGTCTAAAAAACCAAAGAAATGCCCGGGGAATCCCCCAAACCAAAAACCGGGTTCCGCGAAAAACCCCAAAAGAAAAAAAGGAAACAGGTTTGGAGAAGAGGGACGCCAAAAAAAGAAAGGAAAGTGAAAAAAAAAAGGAGGGAGAGAAAAAAACCCAAAAAAAACAAAAAAAAAAAATAAAAAAAAGGGGGGGGGGAAAAAAAGGGGAAAAGGGGGGAAAAAAAAAACAAGGGGGATTTGGTAAAACCAAAAAAGGGATTTGGGGGAAGTAGGTTTGCCAAGAAAAATTGGGGCCGGGAAAGGTAGGGAACCAAAAACACAAATTTTGGGGGGGAAAAAGGGGAACCAAGAAAAAAACAAAGCCCGGGGGGAGAGTACCGGTGAACCAAAAAAAACAAAGTTGGGGGGAGGTACCGGTGAACCAAAACAACAAAGTCGGGGGGGGCGGGAAAAAAGACCGGGTGAACCAAAAAAACAACAAAGATCCGGGCGGGAAGAGAAAACCGGGTGAACCAACAAAACAACAAAGATCGGGCCGGGGGGGAGTACCGGTAAACAAAAAAACAAAGTCGGGCCGGGAGGTCCGGTGAACCCAAGAACAAAAAAAATGGGCCGGGGAGTCCGGTAAACCCAAAAAACAACAAAGTCCGGCGGGAGAGTCCCCGGTGAAAAAAAACAAAGCCGGGCGGGAGAGTCCGTTTGAACAAGACAACAAAGTCCGGGGGGGAGAGTACCTAACCAAAGAACAAAAAGACAGGGCGGGAGAGCCGGGAAAAAAGAACAAAAAAACCCGGGCCGGGAAGTCCCGGTGAACAAAACAACAAAGATCGGGCCCAGGGAGTCCCGGTTAAACCCCAAGGAAACAACAAAAATCCGGGCGGGAGAGTCCGGGTTTAAAACCAAAAAAACAAAAAGCCCGGGGGAAGTACGGTGAACCAAAAACAAAGCCCGGGCCCGGGAGAGTCCGTGAACCAAAGAAAACAAAGATGGGGGCCCCGGGAGAGAAAGGTGAACCCCAAAAAACAAAACAAAGTCCGGGCCGGGGAAGGTACCGGTAAACAAAAAAACCCAAAGATCGGGCCCGGGAGTCCCGGGGTGAACCAAAAACAACCAAAAAATCCGGGGGGAGAGTCGTAAAACAAAAACAAAAAAGCCGGGCGGGAGTACCGGTAAACCAAGAAAACAAAGTCGGGGGGGGAGAGTCGTAAACCCAAAACAACAAAGTCGGGCGGGGGAGTATTTGAACAAAACAACAAAGATCCGGGCGGGGTACGGGGAACAAAACAACAAAATCCGGGCGGGGAGTCCATGAACCAAAAACAAAAAGATCCGGGGGGGAGAGTACGGTGAACCAAGACAACAAAATCCGGGCCGGAGATCCCGGGTTTAACAAAACAAAAAGAGGGGCCCGGGGAGAGCCGGTAAACCAAAACAAAAAAAAATCCGGGCGGGGAGAGTCGGTGAACAAAACACAAAAGATCGGGGGGAGGTACGGTAAACCCAAGAAAAAAAAAAATCGGCCGGGGGAGTGCCGGTAAAACCAAAACAACAAAATCCGGGCGGGAGAGTCCCTTGAAACCAAAACAACAAAGATCCGGGCGGGAGGAACCGTGAACAAAACAAAAAAAGATCCGGGCAAAAAAAAAAAAATTGGCGGGAGAAACCGTGCCCAAGAAAACAAAAAAGAGGGGCCGGGAAGTACCGGTGAACCAAAAACAAAGTCCGGGCCAGGAGAGTCCGGTGAAAAAAGAAAAACAAAAATCCGGGCGGGAGAGTCCGGTGAACCAAGAACAACAAAGATCGGGCGGGAGAGCCCGGAACCAAAGAAAAAAAACAAAGACCGGGGCCGGGGGAACGGTGAACAAAAAACAAAGATGGGGGCCGGAGAGTACCGTGAACCAAAAAAAACAAAATCCGGGCGGGAAAGTCCGGGGTGCCCCAAAAAAACAAAGATCGGGCGGGAGGTCCCGGTTTAAACCCAAGAACAACAAAAGATCGGGCCCCGGGGGGAGAGTCCGGTGAACCAAAACAACAAAGATGGGGCCCGGGAAGTACGTAAACCCAAAAAAAACCCAAAAGTCCGGGCGGAAGTCCCGTTGAACCAAAACACAAAGATCCGGGCCAGAAGTACGGTGAACAAGAACAACAAAAGGGGCCCCCGGGAAAAGGACCCGGTGAACCAAAAAACAAAAAAAAAAAAAAAAAAAAAGGGGCGGGGGCGGGAAAAGAAAAAAAAGGGGGGACCAAAAAAAAAAAAAAACCCCTAAAGTGTGAACCAAACAACAAAGACCCGGGCCGGGAGTACCGGTGAACCCGGGAACAAAAAGATCCGGCCGGGAGGTACGGTGAACCAAAAACAACAAAGATCGGGGGGAGGTACCGTAAACCAAAAACAAAAAAGTCCGGGCCGGGGGAATTACGGTAAAACCAAAACAAAGATCCGGGCCCGGGAGAGTACGGTGAACAAGAAAAACAAATCTGGGCCGGGGGAGAGTGGGGGTAAACCCAAGAACAAAAAAGTCGGGCGGGGGAGTACCGTGAACAAGAACAAAAAAGTCCGGGCCCGGGAGATTCCCGGTAAAACCAAAAAGAAAAAACAAAGACCCGGGGGCCGGGGAGTCCCGGTGAACAAAACAAAAAGTCCGGGCCGGGAGTAGGGGTGAACCAAAGAACAACAAAAGTCGGGCGGGAGAGTACCGGTGAACCAAAACAAAGTGGGGCCGGGAGAGTCCGGTAAACCCAAAAACAAAAAGCCCCCGGGCCGGGAGAGTACCGGGTAAAACAGAAAAACAAAGATCGGGCCGGGGGAGAGTAGGTAAACCCAAAAGAAAAACAAAGTGGGGCCCGGGAGAGTCGGTGAACCAAGAACAAAAAGACCCGGGCCGGGGGAGAGCCCGGGGTGAACCAAGAACAAAAAAGATCCGGCGGGGGAGAGTACCGGGAACCAAAAAAACAAAGACCCCGGCGGAAGAAGTCCCGAACCAACAACAACAAAGATCCGGGCCGGAGAGTACGGTGAACAAAAAAAACAAAGTCCGGGCCGGGGAATACGGTAACCAAGAACAACAAAAAACCCGGGCGGGAGAGTGCCGGTGAACCCAAAGAACAACAAAGATTGGGCGGGGGAGAGTACCGGTGAAACAAAAACAACAAAGATGGGCCGAAGGGGCCCCGGTAAACCCAAGAACAACAAGATCCGGGCCGGAAAGGTACCTGAACCAAAACAACAAAGATCCGGGGAGAGTCCGGTGAAAAAAACAACAAAGATCCGCCGGGATTGCGTGAACCAAAAAAACAAAGATCCGGGCCAGGAGAGTACCGGTAAACCCAAAAGAACAAAAAAAAATCCGGGGGGGAGAGTCCGGTGAACCAAGACAAAAAAGACCCGGGCGGGAAGTACGGTGAACAAGAACAACAAAACCCGGGCGGGAGAGTCCGGGGTTTGAACAAAGAAAACAAAAGATCCGGCGGGAGAGAAACGGTGAAACAGAACAAAAAAGATCGGGCGGGGGAGTACGGTGAACCAGAACAACAAAGATTGGGTTGGGAGGGTACCGGTGAACCCAAAGGAAAAACAAATTCGGGCGGGAAAAACGGTTTTGAACCAAAAAAAACAAAACCCCGGCTGGGAGGTAGGGGGTTGAACCAAAAACAAAAAAGATCGGGCGGGAGGTCCCGTGAAACAAGAACAACAAAATCCGGGCGGGGAGTACCGGGAAAAAAGAACAACAAAGATCGGGGCCGGGGGGAGTACGGTTGAACAACAAAAAACAAAGACCGGGGGGGAGAGTACGTGAACAAAGAAAACAAAGATGGGGGGGAAAACCCGGAACCAACAAAAACAAAACCGGGCCCAGGAGAGACCGGTGAACAAAACAACAAAGACCGGGCCGGAGAGTACCGGTGAACCAAAAACAACAAAAACCCGGGCGGGGAGTCCTTGAACCAAGAAAAAAAAGTCCGGGTGGGAGAGTACCGGTGAACCAAGAAAAAAAAGGTGGCCCCCGAAGAGTCCGTGAACCAAAACAACAAAGCCCCGGGCTGGGAGAGTCCGTGAACAAGAAAAAACAAGATCGGGCGGAGAGACCGGGTAACCCAAACAACAAAGACGGGGGGGGAAGTCCCAGTGAACAAAAAAACAAAGACCGGGAAAAAGGGGGAGAGTACCGGTTGAACCAAGAACAAAAAAAAACCCGGGGGGGGAGTCCGGTGAACCAAGAAAACAAAGTCCGGGGGGAAAGAGGTGAAAAAAAAACAAAAAAGTCGGGGGGGAGTCCCGGGAACCAAAAAACAACAAAGATCGGCCGGGAGAGTACCGGTGAAACCAAAAAAACAAAGATCGGGGGGAAGTACCATGAACCCAAAACAACAAAGTCCGGCGGGAGAGTACCGGTAACCAAGACAACAAAATTCCGGGCCAAGGAGTACGGGAAAAAAAGGAACAAAAAAGATCGGCCGGGGAGTACCGTGAACAAAACAAAAAGTTCCGGGCCGGAGGTCCCGGGTTTGAACAAAACAAAAAAGATCCGGGCCGGAGAGTACGGTGCCAAAAACAACAAAAACCGGGCCGGGAGAGTGGGGGTGAACCAAAAAAACAAACCCGGGGTGGGGGAGGTACGTGAACCAAGACAAAAAAGGCCCCCCCGGGCCAGGAGATACGGTGAAACAAGAAAACAAAGACCCGGCCGGGGGAGTCCCGGTAAACCCAAAAAAACAAAGTCCGGGGGAGAGTAGGGTTTGAACCAAAAAAACAAAGACCCGGGCGGGGAGGTCGGTGAACAAGAAAACAAAATCGGGCCCGGGGAAGTACGGTTTTAACCAAAGAACAAAAAAAGATCGGGGGGGGGGAGAGTCCCGGTGAACCAAGAACAAAAAGTCGGGCCGGGAAGAGTCCCGGTGAACCAAGAAAACAAAGATCGGGGCGGGGGAGTACCGGTAAACCCAAAAACAACAAAGTCCGGGCGGGAGGTCGGTGAAAAAAGAAAAACAAAGATCCGGGCGGGAGAGTTACCGGTGAACCAAAAACAACAAAGATGGGCCGGGAGGTACCGGTGAACCAAGAACAAAAAAAGATCGGGGCCCCGGGGGAGAGTCCCGGTAAACCCAAAGAAAAACAAAGATCGGGGGCGGGAGAGTACCGGTGAACCAAAAAAACAAAGTTTGGGCCCGGGGAGTCCCGGTAAACCCAACAACAACAAAGATCCGGGCCGGGAGAGCCCCCGGTTAAACCCAAAAACAAAAAGTCCGGGCGGGAGAGTAGGTTTAAACCCAAGAAAAACAAAGATCGGCCCCGGGGGGGAGTCCGGTAAACCAAGAACAACAAAGATTTTGGGGGGGAGAGTCTGTGAACCAAGGGACAACAAAGATCTGGGGGGGAGGTACCGGTTAACCAAAACAACAAAGCCCCGGGCGGGAGAAGTACGGGGGGAAAGAAAAAAACCCAAAGATCCGGGCGGGGGGATACCGGTTAAACCCAAAAAACAAAAAGTTTGGGCCCGGGAGAGTCCCGGGGGAACCAAGGAAAAAACAAAGAACGGGCCCGGGGGAGTCCCGGTGAACCCAAGAACAAAAAAAAGATCGGGCCCGGGAGAGTCCCGGTGAACCAAGGCAAAAAAGTCTGGGGGGGGAGTACCGGTAAAACCAAAGAAAAAAAAGTCAGGGGGCCGGGGGACCGAAATAACAAAACAAAAAAGACCCGGCCGGGAGAGTCCCGGTGAACCACAACAACAAAGATCGGGCGGGAAAGAGTCGTAAACAAGAACAAAAAAATCGGGCGGAGGAGTACCGGTTACCAAAACAAAAGATCTTGGCCGGGAGATTCCCGGGAACCAAGAAAAACAAAAAATCGGGGCCCCGGGAGGTACCGGGAACCAAGAAAAACAAAGACGGGCCGGGGGAGACGGTAAAACCAAAAACAAAAAAAGATCCGGTGGGAGAGTCCGGTGAACCAAAAAAAAAAAATTTGGGCTGGGAGAGTACCGTGAACAAAAACAAAAAAATCCGGGGGGGAGTCCGTGAACCAAAAAAAAAAGATCCGGCGGGAGAGAAACCGGTGAACCAAAACAAAAAAGATCCGGGCCGGGAGAGTACCGGTGAACAAAACAACAAAAACCCGGGCAGGAGAGTAGGTGACCAAGAACAACAAAATGGGGCCGGGAGAGTCGGTGAACCAAGAACAAAAAAAGTCCGGCGGGGAGAGTCCCGTAAAACAAATAACAAAGTCCGGGCGGGAAGAGTCCCGTAAAACCAAGACAACAAAGCCCCGGTGGGGAGACCAGTAAACCCAAAAAAAAACAAAGATGGGCCCAGGAGAGTCCCGGTGAAAAAAACAACAAGATCGGGCCGGGAAATACCGGGGAACCCAAAAGAACAAAAACCCGGGGCCAGGAGAGTCGGTGAACCAAGAACAAAAAAAATCCGGGGGCGGGAAGTACCGTTGGGAACCAAAAACAAAAAAGCCCGGGGGGAGAGAAAAGGTAAACCCCCAAGAACAAAAAAGACCCGGGCCGGGGAGGTATGGTGAAAAAAGAACAACAAAGATGGGCCGGGAAGTACGGTAAAACCAAGAAAACAAAGATCGGCCGGGAGATACCGGTGAACCAAAACAAAAAACCCGGGCGGGAGAGTACCGTGAACCAAAAAAACAAAGCCCCGGGCGGGAGGGTCCGTAAAACCAACCCCCAAAAAAGATCCGGGCCCGGGGTACGGTAAACCCAAAGAAAACAAAGTCGGCCCGGGGGGAGTACCTTTTAAACCCAAAACAACAAAGTCCGGGCCGGAGGTACGGGAAACAAAAAAACAAAGATCCGGGCCCGGGGGTACGGTTGAACCAAAACAAAAAAAATCGGCGGGAGAGTCCGGGTAAAACCAAGAAAAAAAGACCCGGGGGGGAGAGTCCCGTAAACCAAGACAACAAGACCCGGCCGGAGATCGGTGAACCAAAACAAAAAAGGCCCGGCGGGAAAGGTCCCGGTGAACCAAAAAACAACAAAGCCCCGGGCCGGGAGAGTCCCGGTGAACCAAGAACAAAAAATCGGGCGGGGAGGTCCCGGTTTGAACCAAAAACAAAAAAAGATCCGGGTGGGAGAGTCCCAGGAACCCAAGTACAAAAAGGGTGGGGCCAGGAGGTCCGGTGAACCAAGAACAACAAAGTCCGGTCCCGGGAGGTCCGGGTTTAAACCAAGAAAAAACAAAGCTCGGGGGGAGGTCCCGGTGAACAAGAACACAAAGCCCGGGGCGGGAGAGTCCGGTAACCCCAAGAACAAAAAGATCGGGCCCGGGAGAGTACCGGTGAACCAAGAAAACAAAAAAAAAGATCGGGCGGGAGAGCCCGGTGAACCAAGAACAAAAAGTCGGGGGGGGGAGTACGGTGAACCAAGAACAAAAAAAGTTTGGGGGGAGAGTCCCGGTGAACAAAACAACAAAGATCGGGCGGGAGAGTAGGGTTTGAACAAAGAACAACAAAGACCCGGGCCCGGGGAGTACGGTGAACCAAGAAAACAAAGTCGGGCCCGGGGGGGGGAGTACCGGTGAACCAAAAAACAAAAAAGTTTTGGGGCCGGGAGAGTACGGTGAACAAAAAAAAAAGATCGGGGGAGGTACCGTTAAAACAAAGAACAACAAAGACCCCCGGGGGGAGAGTACCGGTGAACCAAAACAACAAAGATGGGCGGGGAGTACCGGTGAAAAAAGAACAACAAAGCGGGCCCGGGAGAGTACCGGTGAACCAAGAACAAAAAGATCGGCCGGGAGAGTAGGGGGAAACCCAAGAACAAAAAAGTTTTGGCGGGGGAGAGTACCGTGAACCAAAAAAACAAAGATCGGGCCCGGGAGGTCCCGGTAAACCCAAGAACAAAAAAGTCGGGCCCGGGAGAGTACCCGGGTAAACAAGAACAAAAAAGTTGGGCCGGGGGGAAAGGCCGGTGAACCAAAAAAACAAAGATCGGCCGGGGAGAGTACGGTGAAAAAAGAAAAAAAAAAAGATGGGGCCGGGAGGGGTCCCGGTGAACCAAAAAACAAAAAGCTCGGGCGGGGGGAGTACGGTGAACCAAGAAAAAAAAAGATCTGGCCGGGGGAGAGTCCGGTGGAACAAAAAAAAAGTCGGGGGGAGAGACGGTGAACCAAAAACAACAAAGATCCGGCCGGGAGAGTACCGGTAAACCCCAAACAACAAAGACCCGGGGGGGGAGGTACCGTAAACCAAGAACAAAATTTTCCCGGGCCGGGAGGTACCGGTAAACCAAGAAAAAAAAGAGGGGCGGGAGAGCCCGGTGAAAACCCAAAAAAACAACAAAATCGGGCCGGGGAGTCCGGTGAACCAAAACAAAAAGATCGGGCCCGGGAAGGTAGGGGTGAACCAAGAACAACAAGCCCGGGCGGGGATCCCGGGGGGAACCCAAAAAAACAAAGATTGGGGGAGAGTACCGGTGAACAAAACAACAAAGATGGGGGGAGGTACCGTTAAAACCAAGAAAAAAGCCCGGGGCGGGAGAGAACGTGAACCAAAAAACAAAGACCCGGGCCGGGGAAGTACGGTGAAAAAACAAAAAAGATCCGGGCCCCGGAGAGTCCCGGTGAACAAAACAAAAAAATTTCGGGCGGGAGGTCCGGGTGAACCAAGAACAAAAAAGATCCAGGCTGGGGAGCCCAGGAACCAAAAAAAAAAGGGCCCGGGGCCAGAGTGCCGTGAACCAAAACAACAAAGTCCGGGCGGGAGAGTTCCGTGAACCAAAAAAAAACAAAAATCGGGCGGAGAGTCGGTGAAAAAAAGAACAAAAAAGCCCGGGCCCGGGAAGTCCCCAGTGAACCAAGAAAAAAAAAGGGGGGCCCAGGGGTCCGGTGAACCAAGAAAAAAAAAAAATTCGGGCCCGGGGAAAGGTCCCCTTTAAACCCAAGAACAACAAGACCCGGGCGGGGAGAGTACCGGTGAACCCAAGAACAAAAAGACCCGGGGGCCGGGGGGGGTAAGGTGAACAAGAAAAAACAAAGATCCGGGCCGGAGAGTACCGGTGAACCAAGAACAACAAAAACCCGGCCGGGGAGTACGGTAAACCCCAAAAAACAAAGACCGGGGGGGGATACCGTAAACCCCAAAACAAAAAAAGATGGGCGGGAGAGTCGGTAAACCCCAAAGACCAAAAAAAGCCCGGGGCCGGAGAGTCCCGGTGAACCAAGAAAAACAAAGATCGGTCGGGAGAGTACGTGAACCAACAACAAAAAAGTCCGGGCGGAGGTATTTAAACAAAAAAAAACAAAGACCCCGGGCGGGGTTTTGGTAACCAGAAAAACCAAAAACCCGGCCGGGGAGTCGGTGAACCAAGAACAAAAAAGACCCGGGCGGGGAGTACCAGTGAACCAAACAAAAAAGTCCGGGGGGGGAGAGACCGGTGAACCAAAACAACAAAGTCGGGCCCGGGGGGAGTCCCGGTAAACCCAAAAGAACAAAAAATCGGGGCCGGGAGAGTCCGATGAACCAAAAACAAAATCGGGCCGGGGAGTACCGGTGAAAAAAAAACAAAAGTCGGGCCGGGAGAGTCCCGGTGAACCAAAACAACAAAGTCGGGGGGGGAAGTACCGGGGTGAACCAAAGAACAACAAAATGGGGGGAGAGTACGGTAAACCCAAGAAAACAAAGATCGGGCCGGGGAGTACGGTGAACCAAAGAACAACAAAGATTGGGCCGGGGGAGTCCCGGGAAAACCCAAAAAAAAACAAAGTGGGCGGGAGAGTACCGGGAACCAAGAACAACAAGACCCGGGGGGAGAGTACCGGGGGACCAAAAAAAAAAACCAAAGATCCGGGCCGGGAGGTCCCGGTGAACCAAGAAAAAACAAAGACCCGGGCCGGGAGAGTCCCGGGAAACCCAAAAACACAAAGTCTGGGGGGGGGGAGATACCGTAAAACCAAGGACAAAAAAGATTGGGCCGGGAGGGGTACCGGTAAAACCAAAACAACAAAGTCCGGGCCGGGAGGTCCCGGTAAACAAGAAAAAAAAAAGGGATCGGGCGGAGAGTCCCGGTGAACAAAACAACAAAGAGGGGCCGGGGGGAGAGACCGGGTGAACAAGACAACAAAGACCCCGGGCCCGGGAGAGTACGGTAAAACCAAGAACAAAAAGTCGGGCGGGAGAGTACGGTGGAAAAAAAGAAAACAAAGATTGGGCCGGGGAGTACGGTAAACCAAAACAACAAAACCGGGCAGGAGAGACCGGGTTTGAACCAAAAACAAAGTGGGGCCGGGAGAGTCCCGGTTTGAACCAAAAAAACAAAGCCCGGGCGGGGAATACCGTAAAACCAAGAACAACAAAGCCCCGGGCCCGGGGGGGAGTACCGGTAAACCCAAAAACACAAGATTGGGCGGGAGGAACCGTGTAAAAAAACAACAAAGTGGGGGCGGGAGAGTACCGGTAAACCAAAACAACAAAGATCGGGCCCCGGGAGGAAATGGTTAAAAAAAAGAAAACAAAGCCCGGGCCGGGAGAGTCCCGGTGAACCAAGAACACCAAAGATCGGGCGGGAGAGTACCGGGAACCAAGAAAACAAAGATTGGGCCGGGGGAGTCCGGTGAACCCAAAGAAAAAAAAAGTTTTGGCCGGGGATAGGTAAACCAAGAAAAAACAAAGATCCGGGGCCCGGGGAGACCGGTGAAACCAAAAACAAAAAAGCCGGGCCGGGGAGTACGGTGAACCAAGAACAACAAAGACCCGGGCGGGGGGGAAAAAAACCGGGGATTAAACCAAGAAAACAAAGTCCGGGCGGGAGAGCCCGGTGAACCAAAAGAAAAACAAAGATCGGGCCGGGAGAGTCCCGGTGAACAAAACAACAAAGATCGGGTGGGGTACGATAAACCCTGAACAACAAAGCCCTTGGCTGGGAGGTCCGTGAACCAAAACAAAAAGCCCGGGCCCGGAGTTTTTTTTAGGGTGAATCAAAACAAAAAAAGATCCGGGCGGAGAGTAGGGGTGAACCAAAAAAACAACAAAAAATCCGGGCGGGGAGTCCGGTAAACCCAAAAACAAAAAGATCGGGGGGAGAGTACCGGTGAACCAAAACAACAAAGATCCGGCCGGGAAAGGTCCTGTGAACCAAGAAAAAACAAAATCCGGGGGGAGAAGTCCGTAAACCAAGAACAAAAAAGACCCGGCCAAGGAGAGTCCCGGGTTTGAAAAAAGAACAACAAAGATCCGGGCGGGGAAGCCCCGTGAACAAGAAAAACAAAGTTCGGGCCCGGAGAGTACCAGTAACCAAAAACAACAAAAATGGGGGCCGGGAGAGTACCGGTAAAACCAAGAACAACAAAGATGGGGCCCGGGAGAAGGTGTAAAACCAGAACAACAAAGTCGGGCCGGGAGAGTACCGGTAAACAAAGAACAACAAAACCCGGGGGCGGGAGGCCCGGGTTTAAACCCGAACAAAAAGATCGGGGGGAGAGTACCGGTGAAACAAAAAAAGACCCGGGCGGGGAGCCCGTGAAAAAGAAACAAAAAAGATCCGGGGGCCGGGGGAGTTCCGGTAAACCAAGAACAACAAAGTCGGGCCCGGGTAGTCCAGTGAACCAAGAAAAACAAAGATCCGGGCCAGGAGGTCCCGGTGAACCAAGAACAAAAAAAAACCGGGCCGGGAGGTCCCGGTGAACCAAGAACAACAAAGACGGGCGGGAGAGGGTTCCGGTGAACCAAGAAAAACAAAGATCTGGGGCCGGGAGATCCCGGTAAACAAAAAACAAAAAAGCCCGGGCGGGAGAGTACCGGTGAACCAAGAAAACAAAAAATGGGTCCGAGAGAGTACCGGTAAACCCAACAAAACCAAAGTCCGGGCTGGGAGAGAAAACCGTGACCAAAAAAACCAAAAAGATCCGGGGGGGAGAGTCCCGTGTGAACCAAGAACAACAAAGACCCGGGCCATGGAGTACCGGTAAACCCAAAGAACAAAAAAGATCGGGGGGAGAGTCCCGTAAACCCAACAACAACAAAGTTCCGGGCCGGAGAGTACGGTGAATCAACAACAACAAAGCCCGGGCCGGGAGTCTGGTGAACCAAGAAAAAAACAAAAACCCGGGGCCCCGGGAGAGTCCCGGTAAAACCAAGAAAAACAAAGATCGGGTGGGAGAGTACCAGTGAACCAAGTACAACAAAGACCCGGGCCAGGAGGTACCGGGTTTGAACCAAAGAAAACAAAGACCGGTCCGGGGAGAAAAACGGGTGAAAAAAGAACAAAAAAAGCCCCGGGTGGGAGAGTCCCGGTGAAAAAGAACAACAAAGTTCCGGGCCGGGAGAATCCCGGTAAACCCAAAGCAACAAAGATAGGGCCGGGAGAGTCCGGTAACCAAGAACAAAAAAGATCTGGGCCGGGAGAGAAACGGTAAACCCAAAAGAACAAAAAAGTCTGGGCGGGAGAGTACCGGTGAACCAACAAAACAAATTTTCCGGGCCCGGGAGAGTACGGTAAACCCAAGAAAAAAAAAAGATCCGGGCTGGGAGAGTACCGGTGAAACCAAGAAAAAAAAAGTCCGGGCGGTAGAGACCGGTGAAACAAAAAAACAAAAAAGATCTGGGCGGGAGAGTCCCGGTGAAAAAAAAGAACAACAAAATTGGGCCGGGAGGTACGGTGAACCCAAGAAAACAAAGATCGGGGCCGGGAGAGTCCGGGAAAACCCCACAAAAAACAAAGATCCGTTGGGGGGTACGGGTAAACCAAAACAAAAAAGATCCGGGCCCGGGGGAGGTCCCGGTGAACAAGAACAAAAAAGATCGGGCCCCGGGGAGAAGTACCGGTGAACCAAGAACAAAAAATCTGGGCGGGGGGGGAATCTGTAAACCCAAAAAAACAACAAAGATCGGGGCCCGGGAGAGTCCCGGGAACCAAGAACAACAAAGATCGGGCGGGAGATTTTAGGGAAGCAAGAAAAACAAAGATTGGGCGGGGGGTTTCCGGTAACCAAAAAAACAAAAATTGGGCCGGGGAGTATGGGGGAAACCAAGAAAAACAAAGTGGGCCCGGGAGGTCCCGGTAACCCAAAGAAGAAAAAGTCAGGGCGGGGAGAGTACCGGTAAACCCAAGAAAAAAACAAAGTCTGGGCCGGGAGAGTCCCGGGTAAAACCAAGAACAACAAAGTCCGGGCCGGGGGAGTACGGTGAACCAAGAACAACAAAGATGGGCCGGGAGAGTACCGGTGAACCAGAAAACAAAGACTGGGCCGGGAGAGTCCCTTAAACCCAAGAACAACAAAGATTGGGTGGGGAGGGGTCCCGGTAAACCCAAGAAAAAAAAGATCGGGCCCGGGAGGTTTCCCGGTTGAACCAAGAAAAAAAAAGATCCGGGCCCGGGGGTCCCGGTGAACAAGAAGAAAAAAAGATCCTCCCGGGAGAGTACCGGTGAACCATGAACAACAAAGACCCGGGCCCGGGAGGTACCGGTGAACCAAGAACAACAACAACAGTGTGTTAAAAACGTGACCCTCCGCCTTTTTAAAAGAACGACAAGCTAGTGACAACACACACAAACAAAGTGTAAGGGTTTAAATTTATATGTATATTTAGTGTATATTAATAAGGAATTGATTGTGAAAAAAGTTTATAATCTTTAAAAGAGTAGCGGGGCCATTTGTGATATATGAACCCCCCCTTTTTTTTTAGACTAAGACAAAAGGGTGCCCACGCACCGCGCCCCACACTACATACCGTACACCCCACATCCCAAACTACCATACACACACATACACATACCACACATCACTGCACACATATACACATCCAACCACTTTTCATAAAACACCGGACGAGCGGGGCCCCAAAGGGCACGGCCCCTAGAACCATGCTTGTTTGGTATTGTAAAACGACATGATGGAAGGGTTAGAATCAAAAGTGCCTGTTGCAGTGATGTGAATTTAAATGGGAGAATTAAATCATATGGGTCGGGCGGGGACTTCAAAGGACCTGGAAGACTGGAACCTGGTCCAGCAACTGGTTTTCGAATTTAACCCCCCCAAAATGCAAGTCTAAAGATCGGGGAAGGGCACGAAGACTGCAGGGGGTATGGTAGGTGGCAAAGCGAAAAACTCCTAAAAGAAAAAGTTTGGGGTGAGATAACACCGAGATGTCTCCGGAAGCACACATCAACAGATAATTGGGGCAATGGGGGGACTCCCAAACCTGAAAACACTTTCCCGATACTTAGTAAGGGAAATCGTTAGGACACTTTCCACCGTGTACATCAGGCCCTACTGGAGAAAGCAGCACTGTTTGGACCCGCACTTGAAAAGACATCAAGAATTAGAAAAAGTGAAAGGGTTTTTGCGCACGGTTATTTCCCAGAGCTAAGGGGAATGCCTATGAAAAAAGATAAGGGAAATCGGCCTGAGCATGGAGGAGAGGAGGGTCGGGGGAGACTGATAAAAAACATATAAAATACTTCGGAATAGACAAGGTGGACAAAGACAGGAGGTTCCAGAGATGGGACACAGAAACAAGAGGCCACAATTGGAAGTTGAAGACTCAGATGAGTCAAAGGGATGTTAGGTAGTATTTCTTCAGTCATAGAGATGTCAGGCAGTGGAATAGCCTAGAAAATGACGTAGTGGAGGCGGGAACCATACATAGTTTTAAGACGAGGTTTGATAAAGCTCATGGAGCAGGGAGAGAGAGGACCCAGTAGCAACCAGTGAAGAGGCAGGGCCAGGAGCTAGGACTCGACCCCTGCAACCACAAATAGGTGAGTTCACATACACATAGACGCACATAACACCACACACACACACACACACACACACACACACACCACACTCACAAACACAACACACACACACACACACACACACACACACACACACACACACACACACACACACACACAAACAAACCTAACCTTACACATTAGCTCATAAATCCCCCCACCACACACACACATTTTTATGATAAGCTGAAGCAGCTAGAACATTCCAACAGGATAAAAACAAAATGGGCTCTCAAAAGGGAGGATGTAAAGGCAAGGTTAGAAAAGGAAGAATGGGTGGAACGGCTCATAAACAAAATGGAACAACAATGGGAGAAAAGGTTAAACGAGCTTTTCAATAAAATGTTATAGCAAATATCTGCAGAGAGCAAGAAGTGAGAATCAAGAGCTGTAGTAGCTGTGGCAAAGATACAGAGATTTAAGGACGAAATGTATGTGCTGAAGCGGTATCTAAAGATAAGATAAGATAAGATAAGATTTTGTTCGGATTTTTAACCCCGGAGGGTTAGCCACCCAGGATAACCCAAGAAAGTCAGTGTGTCATCGAGGACTGTCTAACTTATTTCCATTGGGGTCCTTAATCTTGTCCCCCAGGATGCGACCCACACCAGTCGACTAACACCCAGGTACCTATTTGCTGCTAGGTGAACAGGACAACAGGTGTAAGGAAACGTGTCGAAATGTTTCCACCCGCCGGGAATCGAACCCGGGCCCTCCGTGTGTGAAGCGGGAGCTTTAGCCACCAGGCCACCGGGCCTGAAGGTCTGAAAGGAGCAAGATGACTGAAATGGGAACATCAGCAGGCAGCGAGGGGACTGAAGGAGGGGATGGATCTAAGCAGTCTTTTGCAGCACTAATATCAGGCTATCATGGTGTCTGGGAGATGATTAGAGAAACAGCAAAGGAGATGCTTAAATCAGATACAGAGGGAAAAGAAATGGGAAGAGTAGAGGGAGAGGTCAATAATTATTCATGGACTTCAGGAGGCTGAAGGGCAGACCTATGATGAAAGAAAGCATAGGGAGAAAACAGAGATTAAGAACATCATTGTAATAACAGGAGAGAGGGACATGTATCAGGTAGAAAATTTTTACAGACTTGGGGGGTATTCGAGGGAAAAAAATCGACCAATCAGATTGACATTCAAGACAGATGTGGTACGGAACAGGATACTACAACAGAAACCACTATTGAAGGACTCTCCAGATTATCAAAAAGTGTTCCTCAATCGAGACAGAACTCGAAAGGAAAGGGAACAACTGAAAGTGAGAGCAAGACAGAACCAGTGGAAGGAAAGAGAGACAGGACAGGCAATGACAGACAGGAAAACTCAGCCTTTGGGGAATATCAAACACAAATGCTTACAGAAACCTCTCAACCCTGTCACCACATATCAACCAAACACAGTAAACAGAAACGAACCTCACTCCATAGCCACCACCCCCCTAAGCTCTAATTCCACAATCACAGCAGCCTCCCATAATATTCTGCCCTGCCTCCCACCCTCCCAGCCTGCACCTTCCTCTTCCATCTCCCAAAATACAGTAATGGAAAGGAAGCTAAAGGTATGGTACACCATTGCAGATGGAATAACAAATAAGAGTGAAGAGTGGCAAGAACGCATCATTGATGCATCACCTGTGTTGCGGCCCCCTGCCAAACTAGCGGTTAAATAGTTAACCTGCCGGCCGGCAGTGCCACTGGGTACGTCATCAAACCCAATGTGGGGACTGCTGAGCCGGCCTTAGAGCATTAAGTACCTGAACTCTTCAGGGTACGCATCTAAGCAGTAGGTACCTGGACACCTAATGGTACACATCTACTGGCCTTAGAAACAATATGTACCTGAACACCTCAGGGTACGCACCTAAGCAGTAGGTACCTGAACACCTAATGGTACACATCTACTGGCCTTAGAAACAGTATGTACCTGAACACCTCAGGGTACGCACCTAAGCAGTAGGTACCTGAACACTTAATGGTACACATCTACTGGCTTTAGAAACATTGTGTACCTGAGCACCTCACGGTACGCATGTAAGCAGTAAGTACCTGAACTCCTCACGGTACGCATCTACGCAGTAGGTACCTGAACACCTAATCGTACCCATCTACTGGCGTTAGAAGAACCGCTCACCGCAGCTCACTGAGTCTGTTGGCCTCGGTTACTTGACGGCCGCATTCAGTGAGCTTGCAGCATGGTGTTCGGCTAGCGGTGTGTCAACCGGCTTTGGAGAGTATTTACTGGACTACCGGTGATGTCTGTGGACTCACCGCCTACGCCTGTCAACTGTGGGCCGGAGTCATCTGATGCTGTTTGGTGGGACATTACATGAAGATAAGGTTGGAGTGTTACACTGAACTGGGCTAGGTCCGTAGTGGTGACACTTAAGCAAGTATGATGGAGTGGAACACTGAGATATGCACAGGACCGTAGTGGAACACTGAGACGAAAAGGGTGTCGTGTGACACTGAAGATGGCCTGGTTGTAGTGTACACTGAATAGGGTCATGTGACTGGCCTCGACAAAGACGCTATGCGGGTAGTGTGACGCAGAGACAAGGGTGTCAAGTGTGACACGGTTGCGAAAGTGTGTGTATTGCACGGAGAAAAGGGTGTCAAGTGACACGGTGGAGAAAGAGCGTCACAACTCGGATAAGTGTCGTGAGAAACAGTTGATTGTAATTTATTATTTTAAATGTTACTTAATTTATTATTTTAGCATATAGATATATGACACAGTATTGTCAAGAGTTGTACCCTGTGTAGGGTCGGCAATTATTTATTATTTTAGTAAAATGCTAATTATAATTTATTATTGTAACATGTATATTATCAGATGTTAGTTCAAATACCTCTAGACCAAAGAAAGTTAATTTTTATATTATATTAAAGATTAACTTATTTTAATGTGTGTATTTATGTATCCCGAACTCTTTATTACAAAAGGAGTAAATCTTACCATATTTAAAAATTACTTTTTTTGTAATAACCTGACATAGCACTAACAAAGACAAAACTTACAGGGATGATAACAGATGCAATTTTTCCACCTGGATATCAGAATATGAGGAAAGACAGAGAACAAAGGAGGGGGAGGAGTAGCATTGCTCATAAAAACCCAGTGGAGTTTTGAGGAGATGGAAAGAAGGGAAACAGACGACTTTATTGTAGAAACACTTCAGACTGGTGGTCCAAACGTGATGGTAGCAGTGATGTACAACCCACCACTTAACAGCAGGAGAACAAGAGAAGAGTATGATGTGTGCAATAGGGCAATGGTGGATACACTAGCTGAAGTGGCCAGGAGGGCTCATATGGGTAGGACAAAATTGCTTATAATGGGGGATTTCAATCATAAAGAGTGACTGAGCAAACCTACAGTCACATGGGGGGACCAGAAACATGGAGGGCTAAGATGTTGGAGACTGTATTGTAGAACTTCATGCATCAACATGTTAGGGATACAACCAGAGAGAGAGAGAGAGGAAAGGATGTTGCAGCAAGGCTGGATTTCATATTCACCTTGAATAGTTCAGACATAAGGGATATTGTCCACGAAAGACCCCTTGGCGCTAGTGATCATGATGTCCTGAGTTTTGAATATCTTGTTGAGTTATCAGTGGAGAATGCAGCAGCATGAGAACAAAGAGAGAAACCAAACTTCAAAAAAGGGCACTACATAGGAATGAGAATTTTCCTGCATTAAGTGCAGTGGGAAAGAGAACTAAATGGAAAGACGGTAAATGAAATGATGGAAATAGTAACCACTAAGTGCAGGGAGGCGGAGGTAAGGCTCATACCAAAGGGCAACAGAAGAAATGGTAAGACCAGAGTAAGCCCATGGTTTAATTGGAGGTGTAAAGAGGCCAAAGCCAAGTGTGCTAGAGCATGGAAAAGGTATAGAAGGCAAAGGACTCAAGAAAGCAAGGAGCACAGCAGAACCAGAAACGAATATGCAGGGATAAGGAGAGAGGCCTAGAGGCAATACGAGAACGACATAACATCAAAAGCCAAATCTGAACCAAAGTTGTTATACAGTCACATTAGGAGAAAACCAACAGTCAAGGACCAGGTAATCAGGCTGAGGAAAGAAGGAGGGGAGCTGACGAAGAGTGACCAAGAAGTATGTGATGAACTGAACATAAGATTTAGAGAAGTATTCACAATAGAGTCAGGAATGCTTCCAGCAAACTGTGGAGGTAGGGTGCACCAGCAGGCGCTGGACACAATACACATAACCAAGGTAGAGGTGAAGAAACTGCTAGACGAACTCGGTACCTCAAAGGCGGTGGGCGCAGATAACATATCTCCATGGATACTGAGAGAGGGAGCAGAGGAACTGTGTGTGTCATTAGCAGCAATCTTCAGAAAATCTATAGAAACAGTGCAGTTGCCTGAGGCGTAGAAGACACCACATGTAGTTCCAATTTTTAAGAAAGGGGACAGACAGGTAGCATTAAACTACAGACCAGTGTCACTGACTTATATAGTATGTAAAGTCATGGAAAAGATTATCAGGAGGAAAGTAGTGGAACACATTGAAAATATTGGGCTCATGCAGCACGGCTTCAGAGATGGGAAATCCTATGTCACAAATTTAGTTGAGTTCTATGATTAGGTAACAGAAGACAGGAGAGAGAGGAATGAGTAGATTGCATCTTTTTAGATTGCAAGAAGGCTTTTGACCCAGTTCCACACAAGAGACTGGTGCAAAAATTAGAGCAGCAGGCAGGAATAACGGGGAAAGTGCTGCAATGGATCAGGTAATACCTGACAAGAAGGAAACAACGTGTGTAGGTACGTGCTGAACTGTCGGAGTGGGCGAATGTGTCGAGTGGGGTTCCACAAGGTTCAGTCCTAGGCCCGGTGCTGTTTATTGTATACATGAATGACATGGTGGAAGGAATAGATTCAGAAGTGTCACTGTTCTCTGATGTGAAACTGATGAGAATACAAGTGGGCGAGGATCAGTTAAGATTACAAGGGTATCTGGACAAACTATAAGTATGGTCCGACAAATGGCTCCTGGAGTTTAACCCCAGTAAGTGTAAGGTCATGAAGATTGGGGAAGGACACAGAAGAGCGCAGACGGAGTACAGGTTAGGAAACCAACAGCTGCAAACGTCAGTTAAAGAAAAGGATCTTCGGGTAAGCATTATAACGAACTTGTCCGCTGAGACACACATCAATCAAACAACTGCTGCAGCATATGGAAGATTGGCAAACCTGAGATTGGCGTTTAGACATCCAAGTAAGGAGTCATTCACGACATTGTACACAGTGTACGTAAGGCCTATACTGGAATATGCAGCGCCAGTATGGAACCCTCACTTAGTCAAACACGTCACGAAATTGAAGAAAGTGCAAAAATTTGCAACACGATTAGTCCCGGAACTGAGGGGTATGTCTTATGAGGAGAGGTTAAGAAACTCGACCTGATGACACTAGAGGATAGGAGGGATAGAGGGGACATGATAATGTATAATATACAAAGAGGCATTGACAAGGTGGACAAGGATCGAATGTTTCAGAGATGGGATACAGAAACAAGGGGACACAATTGGAAACTGAAAACCCAGATGAGTCATAGGAATGTTAGGAAGTATTTCTTTAGTCTTAGAGTTGTCAGGAACTGGAATAATCTGGAGAGTGTAGTGGAAGCAAGTTTCATAAATAGCTTTAAGAAGAGGTATGACGAATATCATGGAGCAGGGAGAGAGCGAATTAGTATCAACCAGTGAAGAGGCGGGACTAGGAGCTATGACTCGACCCCTGCAACCACATACACACATACACACATACACACATACACACACACATACACACATACACACATACACACACATACACACATACACACACACATGCACACACACACACATACACACACAAACACACAAACACAAACACACACACACACACACACACACACACTAACTAACTAACTAACACAAAAGCTTCTTGGACTGCAGGAAGGCCTTCGACACAGTTCCTCACAAGAGATTAGTGCAGAAGCTAGAGGATCAGGCGCATATAACAGGAAGGACACTGCAATGGTTCAGAGAATACGTGACAGGGAGGCAACAACGAGTCATGGTACGTGATGAGGTATCACAGTGGGCACCTGTGACGAACGGGGTCCCACAGAGGTCGGTCCTAGGACCAGTGCTATTTTTGGTATCTGTGAACGACGTGATGGAAGGGTTAGACTCAGAAGTGTCCCCGTTCGCAGATGATGTGAAGTTAATGAGGAGAATTAAATCAGATGAGGATCAGGCAGGACTTCAAAGACCCCTGGACAGACTGGACTCCTGGTCCAGCAACTGGCTTCTCGAATTTAACCCCGCCAAATGCAAAGTCATGAAGATCGGGGAAGGGCACAGAAGACCGCAGACGGAGTATAGGCTAGGTGGCCAAAGACTTCAAACCTCGCTCAAGGAGAAAGATCTTGGGGTGAGTATAACACCGAGCATGTCTCCGGAAGCACACATCAACCAGATAACTGCTGCAGCATATGGGCGACTCCCAAACCTGAGAACAGCGTTCCGATACCTCAGTAAGGAATCGTTCAAGACACTGTACACCGTGTACGTCAGGCCCATACTGGAGTATGCAGCACATGTTTGGAACCCGTACTTGATCAAGCATGTCAAGAAATTAGAGAAAGTGCAAAGGTTTGCGACACGGTTAGTTCCAGAGCTAAGGGGAATGTCCTATGAAGAAAGGTTAAGGGAAATCGGCCTGACGACACAGGAGGACAGGAGGGTCAGGGGAGACATGATAATGACATATAAAATTCTGGGCAGAATAGACAAGGTGGACAAAGATAGATGTTCCAGGGAGGGGACACAGAAACAAGAGGTCACAATTGAAAGTGAAGACTCAGATGAGTCAAAGGGATGTTAGGAAGTATTTCTTCGGTCATAGAGTTGTCAGGAAGTGGAATAGTCTAGAAAGTGACGTAGTGGAGGCAGGAACCATACACAGTTTTAAGACGAGGTTTTGGGGAAAGCTCATGGAGCAGGGAGAAGAGGAAAACC
>NW_026470986.1:0-11968 GCF_026875155.1 Cherax quadricarinatus | reverse complement strand
AGGAGGGAAGAAGCTCCCTAAGTGACCTTGATACCTCAAAGGTGGTGGGACCAGACACCATCTCTCCGTGGGTCCTTAGAGAGGGAGCAGAGACGCTGTGTGTGCCACTAACCACAATTTTCAACACATCAATTGAAACTGGGCAACTACCTGAGGTATGGAAGATGGCAAATGTAGTCCCCATTTTTAAGAAAGGAGACAGAAACGAGGCACTAAACTATAAACTATAGTATGCAAAGTCATGGAGAAGATTATGAGGAGAGTGGTGGAGCACTTAGAACGGAACAAGCTAATTAACAACAACCAGCCCCTCAGGGAAGGTTCCTTGATGTTGGTGAGGGGCTCTTGATTTAGGGAATTGAATCTGTGCTCCAGTTCCCCGAATTAAGCCTGAATGCCTTCCACATCCTCCCCAGGCGCTGTATAATCCACCGGGTTTAGCGCTTCTCCCTTGATTATAATAATAATAATAATAACAACAACCAGCACAGATTCAGGGAAGGCAAATCCTGTATCACAAACCTACTGGAGTTTTTATGACAAGGTAATGGAAGTAAGACATGAGAGGGGTGGGTAGATTGCATTTTCTTGGACTGCAAGGCCTTCAGCACAGTTCCTCACAAGAGATTAGTACAAAAGCTAGAGGATTAGGCACATATACCCCTCAAGGAAGGTTCCTTGATGTTGGTGAGGGGCTCTTGATTTAGGGAATTGGATCTGTGCTCCAGTTCCCCGAATTAAGCCTGAATGCCTTCCACATCCCCCCTCCAGGCACTGTATAATCCTCCGGGTTTAGCGCTTCCCCCTTGATTATAATAATAATAGGCACATATAACATGAAGGGCACTGCAATGGATTAGAAAATACCTGAGGGAGGCAACAATGAGCCATGGTATGTGACGAGGTATCACAGTGGGCGCCTGTGACGAGCAGGGTTCCACAGGGGTCAGTCCTAGGACCAGTGCTATTTTTGGTATATGTGAATGACGTGATGGAAGGGATAAACTCAGAAGTGCCCCTGTTTGCAGATGATGTGAAGTTAATGATAATTAAATCAGACGAGGGCTAGGCATGACTACAGAGACCTGGACAGGTTGGAAGCTTCATTCAACAACTGGCTCTTCGAATTTAACCCCGCCAAATGCAAAATCATGAAGATCAGGGAAGGGCAAAGAAGACTGCAGACAGAGTATAGGCTAAGTGGCCAAAGACTGCAAACCTCACTCAAGGAAAAGGATTTGGGGCGAGTAAAATACGAGCCCCTCTAAAGGGGACAAACCAGATAACTGCTAAAGCAAAGGGCCCACCGGGAAAACCTGGGAACAGCTTTTTCCGATCCCTCAGTAAGGAAGCTTTCAACTCTGTAAAACCTTTTGTACATCAGGCCCATACTGGATTTTTGCCAGCCCGGGTTTGGGAAAACCCAAAATGGTGAAAAAGCACATAAAGAAATTAGAGAAAGTGAAAAGGTTTGCAAAAAGGTAGTTCCAGAGCTAAGGGGAATCCCCTTATGAAAAAAAGGTTAAGAGAAATGGGCCCCTGATGACCCCTGGAGAACAGGGGGGTTAGGGGGGGACGGGATAAAAAACAACAATATACTGGAGAAATTGACAAGGGGGGACAGAGAAAAAGTTGTTCCAGAGATGGGAAAATTTTGGAAGTTAAAGACCCCGATGAGTTAGGGGAGTTTTTAGGAAGTATTTTTTTTTAGTCACAGATTTGGGTCAGGAAGGGAAAACAGTCGGGAAGGGCGATGTAGTGGAGGCAGGAACATACATAGTTTTAAGCGGGTTTATGACAAAGTTTGGGAGAAGGGAGAGAGAGGATAGTGGCAATCAGTGAAGAGGGCGGGGCCCCGGGGGTTTTGTGTCTTGACCCTTCAACCAAAAATAGGCGAGTACACACAAAACACACTATTTCTTCTGTCTGCTTTTTAAACCATTTGACACGGGGGAAAGGTTCAAAAGATGTGTGTGTTTTTGCAGTAAAAAAGTACAGGTGATTTTTGTCTTTGTTGTTTTCTGATCACCCTGTTAAAGGTACCATGAAGTTTCTTTTGTTTAAACCTGTAACAACCTGCAAAAAAATTGCTTTGTTCCCAGCGGTGGTGTGTTTGTAGTGGGTTTTCTTTTAAGTTCTTTAGTGTGATGAGGCTATGGTTAAGGATTTGAAGAGATTATTTCTTATATTAATATACAGGTAGAACTATGTATCTACTGGGGGTTGGAACATTGTCTGCCATTATGTATTTACTCTGATCTATTCCTGCAGTTTGTGATGTAGTGTTTGGATAGGAAAGTTCAAAATGATTTACTGCATTATCTTGTTACAACAAAAGAGAAATGCATGGGATTAGTGATGGTTTCTTCTTTAAGGCCCACAGGATTATTTATCACCCACATTCCTAGACAAATGAAACTGAATTTTTAAAGCTTTCCTTGAACATGGCTGTCAACACACTTCTTCACTGACTACATGAAAAGAGCAGAGGAAAAGATAATACACAATGCCAGACAAGATTCAAACCTCAGCCAAGGCATAATTCCACCTGTCAACAACACAAGGAATAACTTATCTAAAGCGAACATCAAGGTTGCGACCATAGTTTCCAAAACAAAAAGGGACCTAGGAAGTTGCATCCAAAAACATCACTGTCAGCATCTACATGATACCCTGTGGAATAATATAATCAAGTACTGAATCTGAAAGGGAAATACAATGCCACAGGGAAGGATGTGTGAAGGGTAGGAAGGGAAGGGCAAGAGTTATTGGGGGTTAGGGAGAGTGCAGGAGTTAAACTACATCAAAATTGGTGTAATTAGTTTTTGCTAAGAAGTCGAGAGTCTGCATCAAAATGTGGGACTTTCAGTGAGGAGGTCAGTGTGTTAGGGCAGTGGTGATGATGGAAGTGAATTCTGTGGAGGTAGTGACAAGTTTTACATAGGTAATGCTTCTAAGGACCTGAACACAGTAAACAGAGAGGGCTTTCTAGAAAGATGACATGAACACCTGTATTATTCACCAAACACAAAACCATCTGATGAACTTTCTCAGGGCCAAACTAATTAGAAGTAAGCACAGATTATACTTAGAATTCTGCTCTGTCATGATTACCACCACCACACAGAAATCAACTTAATTTCTGATTTCAAGAAACCCTAGCCAAACTCATTCTTGCTGGTAATTGCCCAATACTTTTACATAAAACTACACAAAGTAATGCAGATGACATCACCTTCACCCCTCACATCTCTACACACACTCATTTTACCCAAATTGCCTGGTGGGGAAAATGTCTCAATAAATGTCCTTAATACTGCATACTTGTTAGCATTAATTACCACTTGTAACCTCAGAGTGATTGGTATATGAAATTAAACTTTTAGTCATGTTTTATAAATTTAAATATTGCAAAATTGTAGTAAAATTATTTACAGGAGAGTTTGGCACTTCTACACGGGAAAATAAAAATGTTACAGGATGAGATGATCTCCAGATGTTCATCTTTGCAGTACCTCCTCAGTGGATTTTGATAAGCGGGTCTACCCATGGCCTCATCCAAAAAATGTTAGGTATATTTGGAACTTCTGCCTTTCAATAAAGTTCAACCCACAGGTTATATTTATGGGAAAATGCTATAAAATTTCTGGAAATTTTATAGCATTTCCTAGGAAATTAGAAGGCAATTCAAGGTAAATGACGGGTTCAATTCTTTGGATTAAGAGGCTCCTCACCAATATCATGGATCATCTCTTGAGGATGTCAATTTTTTTTTTTTTTTTTTTTTTAGTACAGAGTTTGCATTTACATTAGTGTTGGAGAAAATGCTGATTTTCTGAAAATTTAGTTAAACCCATGAATACAAATCACAGAGTTCCCACCTTACAAGAGAAACAAGAGATATTTCCCTTATCAAATGTAAAGTCTATTATGTAAAAATAAACTGGTTATTAATGATATATGAAAAAAATTTTCTCATACTTATTTTTTGTTTCAGATATTTAGAGAAATACAAGGTCAAAGAAAAGAGAGCTAAGGGAATCATCTTGGCAACTCCTTTTAAAGAGTCAAGTGAAACTGCTGTAATGGCTTCACTAGGGGATTAAAAGCCAGAAAATAGATGGCATGCTAAATTGTGCAGTGATTAAGAAAGAGCAAAGACGGATTACAGCCATGTACGAGAACCTTCGGAAGCCAAGAGTTACATCCTTGTATAAAGAAGGAATCAGAGAAAAGTAAAATTAAAAAATACAGAAAGGTAATGCACGATCTAAATCAGACACAAGTGAAATAAAGAAGATTTCCACTTAAAATTTAAAAAACAATATTGTGAAGGATCTGGTGGTAGTGTAAAAAAAATTAGGAGCCAATCTAGAAAACGAGGCATAAAGAAGGGAAAAAAAAAAACGGCAATAATGTTGCAAAATTTAGCTATCAAATATTTATATTCAATTTATGGGGAAACGTTAAACTTGTAGGGAGTCTAAAGAAATTTATAATAGTACCAGTACCATTAACATTATTGCAGTCATGGGGTATGTGCTAAACCCTTAGGGGGTCATATATAAAAGAGCACAAATATTCAATGCTCAGTCTTTTATTATCCTTTAGTATTAACATGTAAAAATATAATAGTGAAACACTAGTCTGTTGAAGTTATATATGTGGGGAATGAAAAGCAATAAATCAGATTGAATGTAAGAATGTGAAAGATAAGTCTTAATCCTTGGATCAACAGCTCCTCACCAGCATAAAGGCACCTTATTCAGTAGTACATGGTAATAGTGAAATAATATTAAACTAAGGGCTAAACCCAGTGCAATGGTGAAAGGGAAGGTGGTAGCAGTGTTGAAGGAAGGACATCAGAGAAAGGATCATCACTGAACTAACAAACTTATGTTAACAGAGTGCGGTAAATGTGGAACCATCAGAGGGTGAACAAGGCAAACACAAAGGTGCTGAAGATGGTATGTAAAATTAAGTTAGCTTATTCTGTCATTTAGGTGAAAAGGCTAAAACTAGAAATCATACAGCACCTGGGAGATGAAGGTAGTTGGGTGTAATCTTTAAGGGTTGCTCTCTGATAGATAGGTCAGGTGTTTCATGACTGTTTAACACTTCTCCCATAAATTTAAATTATTATTATTATAATCAAAAAGAAGCGCTAAGCCACAAGGGCTATACAGCGCTGCAGGGTAGGGAAGGAAGCAAGGGAATTGGATGGCAGAAGGGAGGGGGGATGATCAGCAGGGTACAGAAAACAGGGGGCAGGGGATAGTAGGGGTAGGGGTTTTAAAAGAGATAAAAGTAGAAAGGGTGAAAGTATAAAAAATTTGTGGGTAAGTCAGTCGTTGTCAAAAAGTCAAGAGAGGTCCGGATAAAAGTGGGTCCATCAGCGAGAAGGGAAGGAAAAGAGAGAGCAGCGGGGCGAAGACGACGACAGAGGTAAATTTCTGCTGTGTTGATAAAGGGGGCAGTCCAACAAAATGGGGCTGACTGATTTTGGAGCTTGGCAATTCTCCCCAGAGAGGAGCAAGAGCTTCCATGAGTTTCCCTGGTAAGCGAGTTGGCCAATGCAAAGAGGGGGAGAGTAGTCTCCCAACCGCATGGTGATAAAAAGACGGCCAGTAATATCCCGGGTTTTAAATAGGACTGAAGTTTGTTGCCGAGCATGAAAACCAATTTTTTTGCAAGGGTGTGAAGGGGGAAAGAATTACAGCAAAATATCCGACAGGGAAAATACCTCTATAAGAAACTGGTGGTCATGTACTGCTGCCCGCGCAGCGTGTCTCCCTGTTCTTTGGCCCTGTCGTAAATGACAGGGACCCAAAAAAAAACAAATCTTTATGCTTATTAAAGATGCGGCGTACCAAAGTTGGTACGGAGGACTAAGGGGTGAGGTGTATCAAATTTTTGTATACCCCTTTTAAAGCCTAAGGGAGTCTGAGAAAACCCAAAAATGATGACACGCTAGATGCAATACGGTAAGTGCTGTAAGGTGGCATATAATTCAGCAGAAAAAAATACTAGCTGGATGTAAATCCCCTTGACGACGCTGCGGAAACACTGGCGAATTCCTACGCCGCCCCAGAAGACTTAGACCCTTTGGTAACAGCAATGGATGGAATGAGGTGAAAGGGGTAAAGAAAAAGAGAGCGGGAAGCGCCGTAGACAGTTGGGCTTTGAGCAAGGGGGGAGAAAGAACGTCGACAGCTGGAACTTCCCAGGGGGTGGGGAAAAAGTGGGGATGCACATGTAATAGAAAGGGTGGTATTTTGGAAGAGAAGACAAGAGCGAAGGGAAGGCGAAGAGAAAAGGGGAGGAGTAAGCAGGGGCGGCAAACCCCAAATAAAGAATGTCTCTAATTCGTGACCATTCTATAAATGGAAGGATTGGGGGATCTGAGAGCGTACATGTAGGCAGGCAATGGGATCACGGCGATCGGATAAGGATGGAACGTTCGCTTCGCATAGAGGTTTTCGACGGGGGAAAAGAGCAAAAAAGCCCAAGGCATAAACGAAATCTTGGTGATGAATGGGGTTAGGTAGGAGAGTAGCGGAGTGCCGCTGAATAGATCTGGTCACCAAAATAAAGTTCGATTAAAATAAGGGGGGAATGTGGGTAAAGGAGGGTTCGACGATAGTCCCCGAAAGATGAGCAAGGGTTTTAAGAAGGTTCAGCCGGCGTGAAAAGTTCCCTTTAGAGAGGTAATGTGGGTTTCCGGTAACTCAAATCAAAGAGGGGCCAGAAACTTGACTGTATCCGTTCGGGGATACGGAGCCATAGAGGTAAAAGGTGTCGAGATGACAGAGCTAGTGAAAGTGATTTGGGGGGTTTTTTAGGGGGAAAAATTTAAACCCAGGGTTTGGTGGCCAATTTGGAAACCGGCGACTGCATGCGGGAGAGAAATGTAAGGAGGTGACAGTCAGGCCTGAAACGGGCAATACAAAGTCATAAAATAGAGTGATGACCAAATATTTGAGGAAGATAGAGGAAAAATCTTTAATGCAAGGAGAAAAAGTGTTGTGCTCAAAACACACCCCTGGGGGACCTTCAGCTTGGGATAAAGTCGGGGAGAGCAATATTAACCCGAACACGGAAATCCCTGTCATTTTAAAAAGTTTTTAAAGGAAGGTGGAGATTCCCTCAAAGGCAAGGAGTGGGTTTGGGCAAAATATTTACCCCAAAGTTGTGTCATATGCCTTCTCAGATCAAAAAAATTGGCAAAAACTGGTGGATTGAAAAGGCATTACGAAATACGTACCAAGCGCGTAAGGGGTCTAGGGTAGAACGTCCTTACGAAAGCCATATTGACGAGTGGAGAGACTGTTGTGTGTCTTAAATACACAAAAACTCTATTTACTAGACTTTCCCATTACTTTGCAATGCATGGTAAGAGCAATGGGACGTGGGGGGAGGTTTCTGTCCCGTTGCCTGGTTTGGGGAAAAGGGGGGAAAAATGGGGATTTCCCGCTGTGGAAAAACTTTTTGGACCAAAAAGTTTGAAAAGGCGTAAGGACTGCAAGGGTGTGATGTAAATGTTGTGCATACGAATTGAATGTGTCGGGCCCAGCTGCCGATGATCGACAAGCTGAGGTGTTGCCTCAGTTCTTGGTGTAAAAGGCACATTTATGTTCTTCTCTGAGGAAGAAAAGCCCAGGGTCTAACTTCTGGCAGCTTTGGGGAAAGAAATGGGGGCATAGATGGAGTCCCTGGAAATACGGACGATGATTCCCAATTTCATTGGCAACTTTAGTGGGTTGCTATATAAAACACCGGCAACCGCAGAACAGGGCCCGGGTCAGGAGAAAATTTCCCACTCAGTTTTGTACTTTTTTTCCAGATGCACTATGGGGAAGCGAGGTGTGGTGGAGACATAATCTCGCCAGCAAGTGCGTTTAGCTTTCCGGATGACCGGCGGCGACCCCGGGTTCTGTTTAAAATAAGGAGTGCTCTGGGGTTTCTTTGTCCCGGTACCTCCCCCATGCAGGGGTTTCAAAGACTGACGGCACAAGCAGGAGACCACCAAGGCAGCATTTTGAAATGCCTGCTCAAAGTTTGGGGTATAAATGAGAAGCTGCGGGAAAACGGGGGATGAGAAGAGGTGTAAAAGTCATCGATGGGGACAAAAAAGGAACCCTTTTTAAAAACAGCGGTGTGAGTAAAGGTTCCAATTTGCCCGATTAATTCCCCAGGTGGGGTGCGAAGAGGTGGCGAATATGAAGGGGAAGTAAGAATGATTGGGAAATGATCTGTCATGTAAGCCCGGGGAACAGCCCCAAGAAAATTTAAAGCGGCGGGGAAGAGAAAATGAGAGATCGAGCAAGGAGGATAGCCCGAGGATCAAAATGGGTGTGAGTCCCTTTTTAAAAATGGAGGGGGTGGGGGCAAGAAAATCTAATGAATTCACGGGAACACAGGAGACCCCCCCCAGAGGAAATGGGGGGCATTAAAACACCAAATAACGAATTGGTGGGGTAAAGAGAAACAAGGAAGGCAAAAAACCGGAAATTTGATATGCCCCAAGGGGAGATATAAAGAAAGAGCGTATACCCCCTATGTAAGTGGATACGGGCTGTGTGTAAACAGGAAGTATGAAAAAAATGTGTGGGGGGAATATCGTGCGGAAAGAAGGGCATTTCATTAAAAAGGGCCCCTAGGAAAGGTCTAAGAATAAATAAAAATTTAGCCTGAGTGTGAGAAATAACAGCAGGGTTAATTTTTTGGGTTTCCGTAAGCAAACACCAAAGGGGCAAACTGGGGAGGTAACATTTGAAGTCACCCGATTACCTGAGGGCCCCTTTTATTCATGTTAAAAAGGGCCTGAATGGGAAAGATAAAGATACTTGAAAACGCAGGTAAGGGTTCCTACGGATAGGGGGTTAGAAAAGCCCAAAAGCGGGGCGTGGAAAAAGTTCAAGCGCGAAGGAAAGGTGCGCTGTTTAAGAAAGGGTTGCGCAGATGGAGCAGGGAGAGAGAAAGAGCGGAAGGGGATCAGTGTCCATTTATGGGTTTTGGTTCGCAATATATTAGAGATTTCTTTAAATGTTTTTAGAATTCGAGATGTCTAGGGGCAAATTGGGAATGGTAGGGGGAGGATGAGTAAAGATTGGAACTGTTTTGGGGTGTACAAAAGGAGGGGGGGGGGAAAGGGTGGGGGGAAATGGAGAAGCGGGCGGGGACAGAAAAGACAGGAACCTGGGAGGGGGCAGAAGGGGGGAAAAAAAATTGGGAGGGAAAAAAGGGGAGGAAAAGGTACATTACGGGGGGAGGGGGAACCCCTGCACTTGAACTGAGCAGTGAGAGGGGAAAAACTAGGGACAGGAAAAGGGAGGGTTAAAAAAGAGGAGGGGGAAGATGGGTAGGAGGTGTTACGGACCTTTTTTTTACTTTTGAGAAGTAGGGGACGATTGGGAAAAAGGGGGTGTACAGGTCTCGTCGTATGGGGTTGTAAGAGAGAACTCGAAAAAGCGAGATTAGATGAGGCGTTGAAGTAGGGGTCTGAGCCGAGGACAGCAAAAGGGGTTAGATACAGGGGTTTATTATGGGGGAAAGGGAACCACAGGGGGGGGAGAAGAGGGATACCAGAAGTGGGGGGAGTTTTTAAACACGGGATAGACACGTGGGAGTTCCTTGAAAGGGGGAGATGGAAAAAGCCATGGATAAGGGAGACCTTCGTCTCTTTGAGGAAGGATTTCCCCCTGTTTAAATAGACCCGCAAGGCGGGGAGTGAAAGGGTGAGCTCATGACGTTAAGGAAAAGGGAGATCGTTGCAAAACGTATTAGAATGGTATCGGGACCCAGATGGGGATTTGGCGATAGATTGCAAATTTCGCTGGGTGGCCAAATCCCAGCAATTTTCATGTTTTGGTGTAGGGGTCACCCTTTTAATTGAACCGTGTCTCTTATAAATGAGGAGGGAGTTCTCGGGGGTCAAAGTTAAACGAGCCACATTGCTAGGGGGATCGTCCCGCCCAGGGCAGGAAAAAGTAAGTGTCCCTTGGGATTGGGAGATCTTGGAGTTCCAGCTGTTTAGAATGTCGGTGCCCAAATTTTGGAAATTTTGTTGAACTATGGTATGGGGGAGAAAAGGTACCCTACGAATTTGGGGGTGATGTTTTTCAAGGGTGCGGAACGATCTATATGGGAAAGACGGAGAGTCACGAGCCTGGGTGCTTCTGTACGGTAAGATGCGCGTACCGCTTTAAAAGATGAAAAAAAATATCTTTCCAACATGGCGTGGAGTGCCTTGCCCAAAATTGGTCAAAAAATAGGCGTAGAGGAAGTTGTCGTAAAGTGAAGAATTTAGTCCCCTGTTCAGTTGAAACTGAGCGTGGAAGGTAGTGAAGGGGTCGATCTTTTTGAGAAGAACGGAAATGAAGGTGGAGAATATCATCCGAGGTAATTTTCGTTGCGTTTAGGGGTGGGGCAGAGTTGGTCCGACGGGAAGGGTCGGCGATTTTAAAAAGCGCACGTTTAGGGAAGGCGGAAGATAGTAGAGGAGAGCGAAGGTTGATAAATCGAAGGAGTCAGTCGGGGCCTCGTCTGAAGCAGGTGAGGAAACAGCACCGGCAAAGGTACAGGGCATGGGAATGTTGAAGAGTGGTCCCAAAAACGGGCGGGGTCAGAACGGGGTGCGGTATCAAGAAGGGGCCCCGGGGGGAAGGTTTAGGACTAGGGTGCCTGGTTAGGTTTTTTCTTTCTTTTTTTTTTTAAGAAAAAAAAAAAAAAGAAAAAAAAGAAAATAAAAATAAAAAAAAGAAAAAAAAAAGGGGGGGGCCGGGGAGGGATAGTTCCCAGGAGGAATGAAAAAGGGCCGAAAAACTCCCCCCGGGCCAAGAGGGACTCGACACCGCTAGTAGCGCAGATGCAGAGGACCCCTGCCTACCCTACCCTTTGCCATAAACCCGCAATTGGGATAGCAACCTACATCGGAGTACCCCCGGTGGACAAAAAAGAGGGGGCCCGGTATCCGCCACAAAGCATACCTCCCTTTAGCCACCACCCCGGAATCCGAAAAAAGGGGTTCCAGAGATACACCCCTCGCCCAAAAAAACCCAAAATCTCCCCGGGTCGGGGGTCGGGACATTTTCCCAGGCAAACCCCTTCCACGGCAAACTACGCACGCCAAAAAACCCAACGGAAAGGGATCGACCCCCGGGGTCTTTCCTCCCTAGGAATAGGGCCCGTGGGAGAAATCCCAAAGGACAAAAGAGGAAGGGCAAAGGGAGGGTGGGGAGGAGGAGGAGGAAAGGAAAAAGGGGGGGGATGGGATAGGGGAGGGGATTGGGGGGTAATTTGGTTCGGTTGAGGGAAAAAGGTAGGTCTAATTCCTCGACCAAAACCCTTCACCCGCCAAGGAGCCCCCTTGAAAAGGCCTAAAATTTTAAAAAAATGATGAATAGGGGAAACAAGAGGGACTGGACTGTTGGGGGATTGACAATTTGCAGCGCACTGGGTACACCAAGTGTTCTAACCTTTTAAAATCTAAATATGGAATGGTTAGTAAGACACTTTTCAAAATTCTAATTTTTGTCCATATTGAAATGGTTACAGGCAAATAAATAGACATTAAAAAAGCATGGCCCCTTGTGGATATAAAATGCGTAACAGTTGATCTACAAAATCGCTCTCAAATTTTTTTGCTTTTAACGAAAAAAAATAAGGCATCAAAAATAAGTGCACCCAATCATGCAAAAAAAAAAAAAAGGGAAATTTCTATGCAGTGGACTTACCTTATCAGTTGAAATAATTTATGAATGCTAGTTTAGTAAGCTTTTTACTGTAGACATAAAGGTTTAAATTCCATTTTCCCGAAATGCAATTCAAAAAACATTTTTCAAAATTATGAAAAACCCTCTAGCTTTTGAAAAAGCAAGCAATTTACTATTTAAGTAAAAATTATGTACTGTAAAAATTTTTGTGAGAGATATGATTTTTCATTAAAATTAGAAAAAAGAAACAAGAC
>NW_026470985.1:0-11250 GCF_026875155.1 Cherax quadricarinatus | reverse complement strand
ACAAAAACAGCCCACGTCCGCTGACAACACAGCACCGCGCGCGCTGAAAACACCCCACAGCGCCCCGCTGACAACACAGCACAGCGCGCCGCTGAAACCCCAAACAGCGCGCCGTGACAAAAAAGCACAGCGGCCCCGCTGAAAAAACAGCCAGCGTGCCGCTGACACACGCACGCGCGTCGTGGACAACACAGCACAGCGCGCCGCGACAACACAGACAGCGCGCCGCTGGAAAAACACGCCACGCGTGCTGAAACACAGGCAGCCCGGTGCGCGCCGAGCACCGCTGACAACAGAAAAAGGACACACAAAATTTCCTCTTGGAATCCCAAGATGAGAAGTTGGGGAAAAAATCAACAAGAAGGGGTGCTTCCTTGTACTAAAGGGGGGGTAGATGAGGGTGGGGTGGACTGACGATGAGGGGAGGGGAAGAAGTGAAGGTGAGGGGAAGAAATGAAGGTGAGGGGAAAAAAAATGGGGGTGAGGGGAAAAAAGAGGGGGGGAAAAGGGTAAGTTGAAAAAAAAATGGTAAAAAGAGAGAGAAATGGGGACTGTTGAGTGCAAGAAAAGGAGGGAAATAAACATGAGTGAGGGAGTTGAAGAAGAGAATTGGAATGGGGGGGTCTGGACGAGGGAAAGAGACCCCCCAGCCCAGAAGCTGTACCCGTCCTTTTAATAACAATGACCACACTTAAATTGAAATTGAAAGAGTGGTGAGCGCTGTGTGTGTTGTGGTTGGTGGTGTGGTTGTGTGTGTACTCCCCTATTTGTACTCACCCAGTTGAGGTTGCGGGGGGCGGCCCGAGCTTGGCCCGCCCTTCACTGATCGCTACTAGGTCACTTCCCTGAACGGAGCTTTATATACCTTTGCTTAAAGCTATGTAGGGATCTGCCTCCACTAAAATCGTTTCCCCAAACTTTTCCACTTATGACTCTCTGGGCGGAAAAAATACTTCCTAACATCCCCGTGATTCATCTGTGTCTTTAAATTCCACTGTGTCCAATTCCCGGAAATCCTTCTTTTCCCCCTTTTCAATTCCCCTAGTATTTTTTATGTGTTTTGTCCCCCCTATTTCCCGTCCTCCAGTGTCGTCAGTTGATTTACCTTTACCCCTCCTCGTAGGACTACCTCTTAGCTCTGGACTGTCTTGTTGCAAACCTTTGCACTTTCTCAGTTTTTTTACGTGCTTTGGTAGGGTTTGGGGTTTAAATGGTGCCCGCATACTCCAATGGGCCTAACGTACACGGTGTACAGGGTCCTGAACGATTCCTTATCAAGATGTCTGAATGCTGTTTCTGAGGTTTGCTAGGCGCCCCATAAATTGCAGCAGTTTTGGTGATGTTCGCTTCAGGAGATGTCCTGGTTTATACTCAACCCCAAGATCTTTTTCTTAGAGTGAGGTGTGTAGTGGGCTCTTCTGGCCCCCTACACTGTAACTTTCTCCGTCTGCGTCTCTTTGCATATTCCCGCAATCTTCATGACTTTGCACTTGGTGGGATGAACTCCAGAGCCAATTGCTGCCAGGTCTGGCAGCTGTCCAGATCTCCTTTGTAGTTCGGCTGTTGCGATAAGTGAATTCTTCTCATCAACTTCACTCATCTGCAAACAGGACAAACCTCAGAGTCTGTTCCTTCCGTCATTCATTCACAAATACCAGAAAACAGCACGGTCCTAGACTGAACCCCTGTGGGGATACCCCGCTTCTCACAGGTGCCCACTCTGACTCCTCGCCACGACCATGACCTCGCTGCCGTCTTCTGGCACTGTACCCCCTGAATCCATTGTGTGTTGGTTGTGTGGTGTGTCGTGTGTGTGTGTGTGTGTGGTGTTGTGTGTGTGTGTTGTGTGTGTGGTGTGTGTGGTGTGTGTGTGTGTGTGTATCTGTCGTGATGTCTCCCTCGTTTACAATTTTTTCGGCACTACCATACTATCTCCTAACCAGTGCTTATAATGTATTTGCAGGGTTGAATCTGTTGCTCCCTGGACAGCCCCACTTGACAACATGAATCGATCTCCCTCGTAAGACTCACTTTATCATTTATGTTCTTCGCTTCCTGACAAACTTAGCCGAAGAAATATTTCCTGATATCCCTGAGCTCTCTGTGTGTTTTATCTGTAGTTATGCCTCCCTTGTAACCCCATTCTCAGATGTTCTCAGCCTTTCAACCAGTCCTTTTCTCGGGTCCCCTTCCAGTAATTTCTTTAGAGTATCGTGTACACAGAATCATGTCTCCCTTGAATCTTCTATATTATAAATTTTATTTAGTCTTTTACTTATAATGCATTTTTCTCGTACTACGGTACAGCGATCTTGCGCATGCGTATGTTCTCTGACAGGATAATTATGTCCCTGCGGGTAAATCCTGGTACATCTTTTAAACAGCACACAACTGCTTGGATAAACTTTGTAAATCTTTTACAACTGCTGGTAAAGCCAGGACAATCATCTTTATAACAGAACTGCTGGGTTAATTGTGGGAATTCATGAATTTCCAGCATGTTAGCATATTCTAGAGACAGATAATAATCCTCTCCCCTGTGTCAGAGTGCCTACTGACCCAGGGTCAGCATGAAGAATACCTTTTCTCTCTGGTCTCTCTCATTCTTCTACTCACTCCCTCTCTGCCAAGTAGACTGAGGGGGAGAGGGAGAGAGGGTGGAGGGGGGAGAATGACTATTTCCCACCATGCTAGAGTGCCATGTTTATTGCACTTTCCACTGCTCAGTTAGTTTTGAGCTGTGGCAGTTGCAATGACTGAAAATGGAGACCCGTTTTGCACTGAAAGTCTCTGACTTTTGGACCGTTTCATGAATGTATTTAGTAACTGACAGTCCAACGTAGCGACGTCAATGAAAACGCTCTCCTTGCCAACCATGTGGCACCAATGCTTCATGGTAATCCGCCGGCGCTCAGACTGGGCCTGTAACCTTGAAGGCTGAGCCGGCAGTCTGATCTTAAATAAGCCCTGCAAGAAACAAGTAACCAGAGGTCAAGGACATCAAAGTGTAGGTATAACAACCAAATGGTAAATTATACAGCTACTTTGGAGGTGTCCCAGCACTTACTTGACAGAGAATGTAGAGAGGCTGGTGGCGCTCTAGGTGAATAGAGTTGATACTAATTAACAAATCGGTCAAAGTATACAGATGACCACCTCACAGTAAGACCAGTAAATCTTGTCACGAAGAAAACTCCTGATAAACCCTGCATTTTCTGCTACAGAGAACAGAGCACAAGACCACTGTGAGTGCGAACATTTTTCAAATGGTTTTGCCAGCTGCACTTACCTCAATCAAGACCTAGATTACATACACGCTATTTTGCGACGGTAACTCACCTCAAGTCGAACTCTATCGCGGCACTCACAAGTAGTGACGGGCCACGATTAACCAAAATTCTTGCAGATACCAATACTACATTTTAGGCCGATAATTTGGCACACCCCCTTACTCAACGAGACCTGTCTCCAACTACTGTGTTTTTAAGAACATGGTAATACTGCATTATTTAGGTTTCCTTTTGATTCTCACTTATTAAAATAATAACAATAATATACTCTAATATATATATAATTACAATATATATAATATATATAAAATAATACTATATATATATATATATATATATACATATATATATATATATATATAAATATATACGTGCCGAATATGTAAAACTAGCCGAATTAGCAAAACTCATTTAAAATTAAGTCCTTTCTGAAATTTTCTTTATACGTTAAAAGATATTTTTTTTTCATTAATGTTAATGTAAATTTCTTAATTTTGCACCAAAAGCATCTTAGAAAACTTACCTAACTTAATATAACAAGAGCAATTTTATTTTAGCCTACCTAACTAAATAATTTTAGATTTGTTTAACAAATTTTAAGACTAAACAAAACAGTGAAATATATTTTTTTTCGTTAGGTTCAGAATTGATTTTGGCGAAATTATTGCATACACAAATTTTCACTTGTCCAATATGCAAGAATGAGCGTTGCATTTAAGCCAAGATCGCAAGTTCATGCCTATTCGGCACGACATATATATATATATATATATATATCTATATATATATCATATAAATATATATTATATATATATATATATATATATATATATATAGTATATATTATATTAATGCACGCACGCACGCACCACACGCACACGCACAGCACGCGCACACAACACACACACACAGCGGTAGTAGTTGGTAGACAGCAACACACCCAGGGGAGGGTACTACCGTCCTGCCAAGGTGAGTGTAAAACGAAAACCTGTAATTGTTTTAACATGATGGTAGGATGCTGTGTCATTTGTCTGTCTCATTAAATATGCAAGATTACAGGTACGTCTTGCTACTTCTACTTACACTTAGGTCACACTACACATACGTGTACAAGCATATATATACAACACCCTCTGGGGTTTCTTCTGTTTCTTACTAGTTCTTGTTTAAATTTGGTACCTCTTATCTCCAAGTGGGGAAGTGGAAACAGAATTCTTTCCTCCGTAATCCATGCGTGTTGTAAAAGGCGACTAAAATGCCGGGAGCAAGGGGGCTAGTAACCCTTATCCTATATACAACATTACAAAAGTTGAAAGATAAATTTTTGTTTTTTCTTTTGGGCCACCCGGTTCGGTGGATACGACCGGTTTTTGTTGAAAGAAAATAAATAATATATATAATAAATATATATATATATATATATATAAATATAAACGAAATATATAATATATATATATATATATATAATATATACACACACGATATGCGCGCCGGTGCCAAATAGGTAAAACTTGCGATATTGGCTTAAATACCAACACTCTTTAATTATTTATCTCTAGATCCAAATTTTATTTAACGTTGACAAATGAGTGTAATAGACCATACTGAAAATTTGCAATTAGATATAAGGAGAGTTCTTCCTGCGAGTTAGGGAGAGTAACATAATGGGCGTTAGGACAAATTGTGCAACAGCTTATATAATGAAAGAATGAGGAACTCGCAGAGTACCCTGTATACAAAACAAAATCACTAAAATGGAACGAAAGGAAGCTAATTGTGGATAATGCCGCTGAGCGTTTCTTTTATTTTAAGCATACAATAGGCAAAATTCATAACTACCATGAAACGACGGGGCGATAATGAAACTTTTCATACAAGAGAAATAAATGCAAATGTGACACTCTTCAAATTACTTGTGCTCTCTGATAGCTCCATTCAGGGTAGGAGAGATATCACAGCTGTGAACATATACGGTTTCGATTACTGCGCACCATAGAACCGTTGAAGCATTTAAATTACTGGAACGAGCCTCAAAAATCCTAAAACATGTACTCACTGGAGTACACACAAAACACACACACACATACACACACACACACACACACACACACACACACAAATGATAAATGCAAAAAGGTATTTGGAAGGTCTCAACTGCCTACTCACAAATCTGCAACATGCTATAACAACATACTGCAGTGGAGAGATAAGGGCAACATGAAAATAACCCAAATGAAAAAGCAGGGGCGGCCGTCGGACACAATAAGAGAACAATGTATCAACATCCATGGTCAATCAGCCCTATTCAACTTTTTTGTCACAAGTTATACAAACACTGCTTACTAACAGTGTAAGAAGTCTTTCAAATAACTCCCACAAAACCTAGCCAATTGCCGAATCAACTAGACAGCTGTGATGGATATGTGCGCACAGTGGTCTCCAGCAGTTGTTAAACCGTGAAACACTGCAATATGAAAAGAACACTATTTGTTCCACTAAAGTCTCTGAACTCCGACAAATCGCTTGACTGCTGTTTGGTTGTTGACAAGGCAAGCAGCGCAGACAAGCCTGGCCCAGGGCGCCGGGCTGCGGGAGAAGGGAAACTATCGAACCTGTCAAGATATATCACCAACAACGGTATAGAGCATATGTTGCCCTGGTGTCATAATAGATAGATAACAAATATACATACAATGTAGATCAACTTTGCTGTGGGTAAGTATTCCTCTGTGTACAACTAGATCAAGTTACAATAGAGGCTACAGAACAAAAGATATCCCAGAGTAACGGAACGGCTTATCTAACAACCTCTGTCCCCGCATACTTGTAGTAACATCGCTGCAATTTTTGCGCAACACATCATGTCCTCCCGGGGCAACACATCCACATAACCTTCCAATGCTCTTTTTTTTTATCTACCACTAGCCTGCCTCCCACCGAGCAAGGAAGCCGAAAAGAAGAAACTAAAGTTTTTCGTCTTTCTCCATCTAAGGAATTGGCATACAGCAGAAAGGGGTTGCTGACCCTTGACCCTAACATTCATTCCCTAATTCTCAGATGCAATAAAAGGAAAAGACCCTAATAAAAAAAATTATATTCAGCCTTTTTTCTTATAATCCAAATTCTCGAAAACATAATTTTCTCAAATCCACAGACTCAAAACTCTGAGCGCACCTCCAATATTATTTATAATTCCAATAGAAAAAATGACTGAGGTTAATATAAAAACAGTCAGAATGCCATTTAAAAAAAAAGAATTTACTCCGTTTTTCTAATGCCAACAAATCTAACAGAGGGGAAAAATGAATTCGGCAGCACATTCCCGTTTGGTTCTGGACTTCAGGGAATTCCAGTCCGGTAAATAGCATACTCGCTGGTAATTCGGGAAAGGCACACCTGAAACTTGCGGCCAGGTAAAGCCAGTTAGATAATACCAGGGATATTTTTCGTTTAATTTTTTAATTTTGACGAGAAACTTTAATACCCTGAGCCGTGGTCACTCATCCTGTCAGTGAATCATGTCACCATGAAGACAGTACTGGACAGTGGTCACTCACCCTGTCAAGTGAACATGTCACCATGAAGACAGTACTGGACAGTGTCCCACTCACCCTGCGTCATGAACATTTCACCATGAAGACAGTACTGGATCAGTGTCACACAACCCCCTGTCAGTGAACATGTCACAATGAAGACCAGTACTGACAGTGTCAACTCACTCCTGTCAGTGAACATGTCACCATGAAGACAGTACCTGGACAGTGTCACACTACCCTGTCAGCGAACATGTCACCATGATAGACAGACTTGGACAGTGTCCACTCACCTGTCAGTGAACATATCGACCATGTCAAGACAGTACTAGGACACGTCTGCACTCCCCCTGTCCAGTGAACATACCGCCATGAAGACAGTACTGGACAGTGTCACTCACCCTGTCGTTAACATGTCCCCACCATGAAGACAGTACTGGACAGTTGTCACTCACCCTGTCAGTGAACATGTACACCAAGAAGACAGTACTGAGGACAGTGTCACTCACCCTGTCCCCGGTTAACATGTCACCATGACAGACAGAACTGGACAGTGTCACTCACATCCTGTCGGTTCAACATGTCACCAAGAGACAGTACTGAGACATTGTCCACCACCCGTGTCATCAACCATGTCGCCATGAAGACAGTACTGGACAAAGTGGTCACTCACCCTTCAGCGTGAACATGTCGCCATGAAGACCGTACTGGACAGTGGCACTCTACCCGTCTCGGTTAACATGTCCACCAAAGAAGACAGTACTACAGTTAGGCATCTCATCCCTGACAGATGGAACATGTTCACACTACATGAAGACAGAAACCTGACAGTGTCCTTCAACACCTGTCATGGGAAACATGTCACCTATGAAGACAGTACTAGGACAGTGTGCACTCACCCTGTCTTGAACATGCACCATGAAGACAGTACGGATATGTCACACACGCCTGTCAGTTCAACAATGATCACCATGAAGACAGTAATTGGACAATGTCAACTTCACCCTGTCAGTTAACATGCCACCATGAAGACAGTTCTGACACTGAGCCACTGTACACCAGTAAGTTATACACGATGTATGACACGTCATCACTGTGGTTTATACACGATGTAGTGACGACTCACTACATTAGACAACGGTGTAATACCAGCAACTACAACATTAGTTTAGACACAGTGTAGTGACTCACACTACATTAGTTAACACAGTGTATGACTCACACTACACTACACTTATACAACATGTAAGACTCAAAACTACACTACAGTTATACACATGTATGACGTCACACTACACTACCCAGTTATACACAGTGTATGAACTCACACTACACTACAGTTATACACGGTGACCACACCCTACAACTACAGTTTATACACGGTGTATGACTCACACTACACTACAGTTATACACCGTGTATGACTCACACTACACTACAGTTATACACAGTGTAGAACTCACACTCACTACAGTTATACACAGTGTATGACTTCACACTACACTACAGTTATACACAGTGTATGACTCACACTACACAACAGTTATACACGGTGGACTCACACTACACTACCGTCATATACACAAGTGTATGACTCGTACTACACTAAAGTTATACACAGTGTAAATGACTCACACTACACTACAGTTATACACAGTTGGTAATGACTCACACTACACTACCGTTATACACAGTAAATGACTCACACTACACTACAGTTAAACCACAGTGTATGACTCACACTAACACTACAGTTAACACATGTATGACACCACACTACACTGACAGTTATACACAGTGTATGACTTCACACGTACACTACAGTTATAAACAGGTGTATGACTCACACCTACCTACAGTTATACACGTGGAACACACAACACACAACACTACAGTTATACACAGTGTATGACTCACACTACACACAGTTATACACAGTGTATGACATCACGACTACACTACAGTTATACAACAGTGTAGACTCGTCCTTACACTACAGTTATAACACAGTGTATGACCTCGTACTACACTACAGTTATAACACATGTATGACTCACCCTACACTACAGATATACACGTCAGTACTCACACTACACTACAGGTTATTACGACAGTGTAGAGACTCGTACTACAACTACAGTTAACACAGTGTAATGACTCACCTACACTAACAGTTATATCACGGTGTATGACTCCACACTACACTCCATTTATACACAGTGTATGACTCCACACTACAACTCCAGTTATACAGTGTATGACTCTCACACTACACACAGTTATACACATGTCTATGACTCACACAACACTACAGTTATACACGGTGTGACTCACACTACACTACAGTTATACAACAGTGTATACTCACACTACACTACAGTTAAACACAGTGTATGACTCCACTACACACAGTTAACACAGTGTATGACTCGTACTACACTACAGTTTATACACAGTGTATGACTCCCACTACACTACAGGTTATACACGTGGTGACTCACATCTACACACAGTTATACACAGGTGTATCTGACTCGACTTACTCTCTTCAGTTATACGACAGTGATGACCACACTACAACTAACAGTTATAACACGGTGTATGACTCACACTACACTACAGTTATACACAGTGTAGACTCTCACAACTAACTCCCAGTATACACAGGTGGTATGACCACACTACACTACATTATACACATGTTATACTCGACACTTACACTACATTATACACATGGTATGACTCACTCTACCTACGTTATACACGGTGTGACTCACACTACACTACAGTTATACACGGTGTGAACTCATCACTACACTACAGTTATAACACAGTGATATGACTCACACTACACTCCATATACACAGTGCATATACTCACAAGCTACACTAAAGTTTAAACACAGTGATACTCACACTCACACTACCAGTTATACACAGTGTATTGACTCTCACTACACTACAGTTATACACAGTGTAAGACTCACTCTACACTAACAGTTAGAACACAGTGTATGACCTCACACTTACACTACAGTTATACACAGTGTATGAATAGACTCACACTACAAACTCACAGCTTATACACAGGTGTATACTCACTACTATCACTACAGTTTACACAGTGTATGACTCACACTACACTACAGTTATAAACACGGTGTATGACTCGTACTAACACTAACAGTTATACACAGTGTATGAACTCACACTACACTACAGTTAATACACAATGTATGACTCACACTACACTACAGTTATACACAGTGTAATGACTCACACTACACTACAGTTAATAATACACGGTGTTATGACTCGAACTACACTTACAGTTTATACACAAGTGTATTGACTCACACTACACTACAGTTATACACATGTAATGACTCACACACACTACAGTTATACAACAGTGTATTGACTACACTTACACTACAGTGAACCGTGTATGACACAACACTACACTAGCAGTTAAACCCCATACACAGCTGGTTATGACTCGTACTAACACTACGAGTTAATACGACATGTTATGACTCACACTACACGACCGTTTAACACGTGTGACCTCACACTACACTACAGTTAACACAGTGTATGACTCACACTACACTACAGTTATACACAGTGTATTGGCTCCACCACTAACAGTTATACACAGTGTATGACTCACACTCACTACAGTTATAAGGTGTGACTCACACTACACTACAGTTATACACAGTGTATGACTCAACTACACTACAGTTATACACAGTGTGTAATAATGGTATTACGAAAATATGTAAAAAAAAGGGAACCAGTGCAACTATGGACATTTTTTGTGGGTTTTCCTCCCAGGATTTTATCAAGTTCCCAAACATCCCATTTCACAGGGGTTATTTAAATTCCTTAAAAATTTAATTTTTTTCCTCCCCTCCAAACTTACTACCCCTGAACCAAGGTAAATTTCCCTCCTCGGTTATACCCTTGTCCTTTTTTTGTTGGCTGAATAAAAGCCGGAGGCCCCCTTCCACATAAATGTCACATTAGTTCACTTGTTCCTTTTACTTTAACCGTTATCAAGTGTTGACCACACTACACTACATTTATACCAGGTATGCCCCAAAATACCTCGTTTACAAGTGTATCCACACTACACTCAGTTATTCCCCAGGTAGACCACACTACAAACAGTTATCCCCGGTTTTGACCACCTAACAACTTTTAAAAAAGTTAGGGCTCCACTACACTACATTATACACGTGTTGCTCACAAAACAAATTACAGTGTATGATCACACTACACAACAGTTATACACAGTTTTGGGACTCCCCCACACACAAAGTTATACACGTTTTGGGGGGGTTTCCCACACCACGTACATTGTTTTAGGAAAAAAAAACCCCAGGAAAAGTTTTTGGGGGATTTATTCTTGGGGGAAACCTT
>NW_026470984.1:0-11250 GCF_026875155.1 Cherax quadricarinatus | reverse complement strand
CCAAAAAAAATTTCGTGAGAATTAAGTCACTAATAAAAAAACAGACAAATGAATAAGCCCCACCTTCTCTTAGTGGGAGACTTCAACATCAACCTTGGCTTACTAGATGATCAGCCTGTAAATGATTTCATAAAACAATATGAACAACACACTTCTCATACAAAAAATAACTAAACCAACCAAAGGCTCACTGAGACAAGTGCAATGGGGTTTCTATTGACCACATAGGGGACCAATATACTAGCCCCCTTAAATCAGGGATAATCACAGATAGAAACTACATACCACTCCCCTACCTTCCTCCTGACAAACATTAGTAACCACCACTTGAATACAAACAAAGTCTCATTTAGACTCCATGACGAGGCCTCAGAAAGGAAGTTCACAGGGGCCCCTAGGGGACTGTTGATTGGCTACAGAATTCTCCAAGGCCAATGGTATTGATGACTGGACAGACATCTTTCTTAACAAATTATTAGACTATACAACAAACATGTCCTATAAAAACAAAACAGATCACAAACAAACGGCTTGGTTGCCCAGGCAAAACCAGGCACCATTCTGAAATCCAATTTGACAAGAAACACCAATATGAAAAGCAATTTAGACAGGGTTTTTAATACACAAAGTTACTTTTAAAACCCACTATTCATCAGCTTCACCAAAGAAATAAAAAAAAGCCAAACAACTATACTACTCCAGTAGATTCACAGACACTAGAGGAGATATAAAAAAAAACTGGGAAAACACTCTCTCAGATTTAGGGACCCACAAACTGAGAAAAACCAAGAATATTGTCCAAAACTAAACCTAATGAAAACACCACTACATCCCACTGACACAGCTAAACAAGATAACGACTTTTCTCAAACATAGGATCTAATCTCGCCAGTAAAATCCCACATTCCATGCCCATGCCGGGACTACCTAGATGGAAATTTCCTAATTTCCCTTTTTTATCTTGCAAACTGAGCCCACGGAAGTCATTGAGATCATAAAGTCATTTAAAAAAATAACTCGGGGAAATTTCTGTTCATGTCCCACCATTACTGTACAAGCGAGTGGCCATGTCCTTTCGCATGCTATTTTCATTACTTTTTAACAAGTCAATAGAGACTAGCACCTTCCCGAAACTATCAAGATGGCAAGGGTTTACCCCAAATTTACATAAAGGTGGTGACCCTCAGCTTAAACAACTATAGGCCAATATCTAATTCCATTGCTACCCCAAAATCTTTGAGAAACTCGTGCACAGGGGGACTTTTATTCTTTATAACGGCTCAAAACATACTCAACCCCTGCAGTTTGGATTCAGGAAAAATTAAAAAGCACTAATGATGCAATCATAAAAATGCTAGATTGCTTTACACAGCATTGGAAAATAAGGAATATCCACTAGGAATTTTTATTGACCTAAGAAAAGCTTTTGACACAGTAAAACACGAAATCCTACTCCAAAACTTTACCACTACGGTATAGAGGGCCATGCGCTTGCTTATTTCAATCTTACATTACTATAGGTATCAGTTACGTCACCATTAAAGACACGCATCAGCAACACGGCCACTTGATACTGGGAGTTCCGCAGGGAAGTGTCCTTGGTCCCTGCTCTTCCCCATATATCATCATGACCTTCCAAACGTTTATCCCAACACCTGAAACCCATTCTCTTTGCTGTGGACACGAAATTATGTCATCTCTCACCCTAATCTTGCCACCTCAACACCCTTGTTAACGAGGAGCTGATTAAAATATCGACTTGGATGACAGCCAATAAACTTACACTTAACACTGACAAAACTTACTATATTATGTTTGGTAGCAGAGGGAGGAGATGCACAAAATTAACATTAAGATTGACAACACTCTAATTACCAAAATAATGGGGGAAAATTCCTAGGGTTATACCTTGACAACAACCCGAATTTCGCACCCAATCAGCATATAGCCAAAAAATATCCCAAAAAGGTTGGGATCCTCTCCAAGTTTCGATACTACGTGCCGCAAAAAGCCCTTTCCACACTATACCACTCACTTATTATCCATACCTTCACCTATGCTATTTGTGCTTGGGGATCAACTGCAGCAACACACCTAAAGCCAATAATAACCCAACAAAAAGCTGCAGTAAGAATTAATCACTAAATCCCATCCCTGGCAGCACACCCCCCCACTCTTCAAAGATCTAAACTTACTCCCAGTTCAGTACATCCACACTTACTACTGTGCAATCTATATCTACAGGGCCTTAAACTCTAATATCAACCTTGACCTAAAATGCTTTCTTGATAGTTGTGACAGAACCCACGTTGTACTGAGGTTGTGTGTCACATAGACACTCTGAGTAACTCAGGTCCTGAACTATAGCTTATGACCTAATTTGTACTGGTTTCTGTGTATTATCACAGTCGGGGATTTTCTTATGCTGAACTTAGATTCAGTAGTATGGGAGTTTTGTAACTTTTGTGGAGGATCTGCTGATGGTCCCTACTTAGTGTCGTTATATTATCTCCTTGTTCCTGATTCTGTGTCGCAGTTGCTTGTTGTATTGCTATTGCGCTTTAGCATTCTTTTTGTTGTTCAAGCAGACTGTTCTGGTTGCCAGTCGGTCAAGAAGTTAGTTTATTTGAGGACTTTGTCAGTCACTTGTTTAAGTCTAGTCGAGTTGTGAGACATAGTGAACTACTTAGAGCACTTACACACATACATACTAGTACATATTTGTAATATCTTATTAAATGTTAATGTACCAGATGGTACTTAAGAATTATAAATGTGATATGTCCTTTCAGCACAATACTTTTGTATACGAGAGAGATTGAATTTATTTTGATTACTGTGATTAATTTAATTTAATTTAATTTGATAATAATGTTGCAGTTTAAAAACTGTAGTGTAAAGCACCCTTCTGGCAAGACAGTGATGGAGTGAATGATGGTGAAAGTTTTTCTTTTTCGGGCCACCCTCCCATGGTGGGAATCGGCCAGTGTGATAATAAAAAAAAAATATATATACCTCTAGACTTAATAAATTTATTAAATTTTAATTTCTCTAGTTAGTAGCCTACCAGTTGAAATCCTGAAGCACTATTGAATAATACTGATTTCTAATGGATAATTGGACAAGGATACTGACTACTTGTTACGAAAACCCAGTAACAGGCTGGATGCTAGAAGGGCAATCCTTTTAGTATTCACTGGAGATCTCTAAGCTTTCAGAATCGCGTTTTTTGTAACATATAGGTACGGCTTACACAGCCAGTGTTGGTGTCGTATATGGTACGGCTTACCAGCCAGTGTTGGTGCCACATAGGTACGGCTTACAGCCAGTGTCGGTGCCATATAGGTACGGCTTACCAGCCAGTGCTGGTGCCGTATAGGTACGGCTTACCAGCCAGTGCTGGTGTCATATAGGTATGGCTTACCAGCCAGTGCTGGTGTCGTATAGGTATGGCTTACCAGCCAGTGCTGGTGCTGTATAGGTACAGCTTACCAGCCAGTGCTGGTGTTGTATAGGTACGGCTTACCAGCCATTGCTGGTGCCGTATAGGTACGGCTTACCAGCCAGTGTTGGTGCCGTATATGCACGGCTTACCAGCCAGTGTTGATGCTGTATAGGTACGGCTTACCAGCCAGTGTTGGTGCCGTATAGGTAAGGCTTACCAGCCAGTGTTGGTGCTGCATAGGTACGGCTTACCAGCCAGTGTTGGTGTCATATAGGTACGGCTTACCAGCCAGTGCTGGTGTCGTATAGGTATGGCTTACCAGCCAGTGTTGGTACCGTATAGGTACGGCTTACCAGCCAGTGCTGGTGCCGTATAGGTACGGCTTACCAGCCAGTGCTGGTGTCGTATAGGTACAGTTTACCAGCAGTGCTGGGGTCGTATAGGTATGGCTTACCAGCCAGTGCTGGTGTCGTATAGGTATGGCTTACCAGCCAGTGCTGGTGCCGTATAGGTACGGCTTACCAACCAGTGTTGGTGCCATATAGGTACGGCTTACCAGCCAGTGTTGGTGCTGCATAGGTACGGCTTACCAGCCAGTGTTGGTGCTGTATAGGTATGGCTTACCAGCCAGTGTTGGTGCTGTATAGGTATGGCTTACCAGCCAGTGTTGGTGGCGTTTAGGTACGGCTTACCAGCCAGTGTTGGTGCCGTGTAGGCACGGCTTACCAGCCAGTGTTGGTGCTGTATAGGTATGGCTTACCAGCCAGTGCTGGTGCCGTATAGGTACGGCTTACCAGCCAGTGTTGGTGCCATATAGGTACGGCTTACCAGCCAGTGTTGGTGCCGTATAGGTACGGCTTACCAGCCAGTGTTGGAGCCATATAGGTACGGCTTACCAGCCAGTGCTGGTGCCGTATAGGTATGGCTTACCAGCCAGTGTTGGTGCCGTATAGTTACGGCTTACCAGCCATTGCTGGTGCCGTATAGGTACAGCTTACCAGCCAGTGTTGGTGCCGTATAGGCACGGCTTACCAGCCAGTGTTCGTGCTGTATAGGTAAGGCTTACCAGCCAGTGTTGGTGCCGTATAGGTACGGCTTACCAGCCAGTGTTGGTGCTGCATAGGTACGGCTTACCAGCCAGTGTTGGTGTCATATAGGTACGGCTTACCAGCCAGTGCTGGTGTCATATAGGTACGGCTTACCAGCCAGTGTTGGTGCCGTATAGGTACGGCTTACCAGCCAGCGCTGGTGCCGTATAGGTTCGGCTTACCAGCAAGTGCTGGTGTCGTATAGGTACAGCTTACCAGCCAGTGCTGGTGTCGTATAGGTATGGCTTACCAGCCAGTGCTGGTGTCGTATAGGTATGGCTTACCAGCCAGTGCTGGTGCCGTATAGGTACGGCTTACCAGCCAGTGTTGGTGCCGTACAGGTATGGCTTACCAGCCAGTGTTGGTGCCGTATAGGTATGGCTTACCAGCCAGTGTTTTTGCTGTATAGGTACGGCTTACCAGCCTGTGTTGGTGTCGTATAGGTACGGCTTACCAGCCAGTGTTGGTGCCATATAGGTACGGCTTACCAGCCAGTGTTGGTGCTGTATAGGTACGGCTTACCAGCCAGTTTTGGTGTCATATAGGTACGGCTTACCAGCCAGTGTTGGTGCCGTATAGGTACGGCTTACCAGCCAGTGTTGGTGTCGTGTAGGTACGGCTTACCAGCCAGTGTTGGTGTCATATAGGTACGGCTTACCAGCCAGTGTTGGTGTCATATAGGTACGGCTTACCAGCCAGTGTTGGTGCCATATAGGTATGGCTTACCAGCCAGTGCTGGTGCCGTATAGGTACGGCTTACCAGCCAGTGTTGGTGCCGTATAGGTACGGCTTGCCAGCCAGTGTTGGTGTCATTTAGGAACGGATTACCAGCCAGTGTTGGTGCTGTATAGGTATGGCTTACCAGCCAGTGTTGGTGCCTTTTAGGTACGGCTTACCAGCCAGTGTTGGTGCAGTGTAGGCACGGCTTACCAGCCAGTGTTGGTTCCATATAGGTATGGCTTACCAGCCAGTGCTGGTGCCGTATAGGTACGGCTTACCAGCCAGTGTTGGTGCTGTATAGGTACGGCTTACCAGCCAGTGCTGGTGCCGTATAGGTACGGCTTACCAGCCAGTGTTGGTGCCGTATAGGTATGGCTTACCAGCCATTGCTGGTGCCGTATAGGTACAGCTTACCAGCCAGTGTTGGTGCTGTATAGGCACGGCTTACCAGCCAGTGTTGGTGCTGTATATGTACGGCTTACCAGCCAGTGTTGGTGCCATATAGGTACTGCTTACCAGCCAGTGTTGGTGCTGTATAGGTACGGCTTACCAGCCAGTGTTGGTGTCATATAGGTACGGCTTACCAGCCAGTGTTGGTGCCACATAGGTACGGCTTACCAGCCAGTGCTGGTGCCGTATAGGTACGGCTTACCAGCCAGTGCTGGTGTTGTATAGGTACAGCTTACCAGCCTGTGCAGGTGTCGTATAGGTATGGCTTACCAGCCAGGGCTGGTGTCGTATAGGTATGGCTTACCAGCCAGTGCTGGTGCCGTATAGGTACGGCTTACCAGCCAGTGTTGGTGCTGTACAGGTACGGCTTACCAGCCAGTGTTGGTGCCGTATAGGTATGGCTTACCAGCCAGTGTTTGTGTCGTATAGGTACGGCTTACCAGCCAGTGTTGGTGCCATATAGGTATGGCTCACCAGCCAGTGTTGGTGCTGTATAGGTACGGCTTAGCAGCCAGTGTTGGTGCTGTATAGGTACGGCTTACCAGCCAGTTTTGGTGTCGTATAGGTACGGCTTACCAGCCAGTGTTCGTGCCGTATAGGTACGGCTTACCAGCCAGTGTTGGTGCTCTATAGGTACGGCTTACCAGCCAGTGTCGGTGCCGTATAGGTACAGCTTAACAGCCAGTGTTGGTGCTGTATAGGTACGGCTTACCAGCCAGTGCTGTGCCATATAGGTATGGCTTACCAGCCAGTGTTGGTGGCGTATAGGTACGGCTTATCAGCCAGTGTCGGTGCCGTATTGTTACGGCTTACCAGCCAGTGTTGGTGCCATATAGGTACGGCTTACCAGCCAGTGTTGGTGCCATATAGGTATGGCTTACCAGCCAGTGTTGGTGCTGTACAGGTACGGCTTACCAGCCAGTGTTGGTGCCATATAGGTACGGCTTACCAGCCAGTGCTGGTGCCTTATAGGTATGGCTTACCAGCCAGTGCTGGTGCCTTATAGGTATGGCTTACCAGCCAGTGCTGGTGCCGTATAGGTACGACTTACCAGCCAGTGTTGGTGCCGTATAGGTACGGCTTACCAGCCAGTGTCGGTGCCGTATAGTTACGGCTTACCAGCCAGTGTTGGTGCCGTATAGGTACGGCTTACCAGCCAGTGTTGGTGCCGTACAGGTACGGCTTACCAGCCAGTGTCGGTGCCGTATAGTTACGGCTTACCAGCCAATGTTGGTGCCGTATAGGTACGGCTTACCAGCCAGTGTTGGTGCCATATAGGTACGGCTTACCAGCCAGTGTTGGTGCCATATTGGTACGGCTTACCAGCCAGTGTTGGTGCTGTACAGGTACAGCTTACCAGCCAGTGTTGGTGCCATATAGGTACGGCTTACCAGCCAGTGCTGGTGCCGTATAGGTACGGCTTACCAGCCAGTGCTGGTGTCTTATAGTTATGGCTTACCAGCCAGTGCTGGTGCCTTATAGGTATGGCTTACCAGCCAGTGCTGGTGCCGTATAGGTACGGCTTACCAGCCAGTGCTGGTGCCTTATAGGTATGGCTTACCTGCCAGTGCTGGTGCCATATAGGTACGGCTTACCAGCCAGTGCTGGTGCCATATAGGTACAGCTTACCAGCCAGTGTTGGTGCTGTATAGGTATGGCTTTCCAGCCAGTGTTTGTGCTGTATAGGTACGGCTTACTAGCCAGTGTTGGTGCAGTATTAAATCACCAAAATTCTAGCCGCTTCAAATCTGGGACTCTTCTCTTCCCAGGAGATAATTCTAATAGAGATGGAAGTGTCAGTGAAGATAAATTTCATGGGTTTTGAAGAGTTTGTGACCAAAAGCAATGCTCAGAATCCCATTAATAGTGCTGAAAACTGAGACAAGAATCAACCTAGGATTGACAAACTGACTTATTTCCATGTGGGTGGTGAGGAAGACAGCATGCTTGTTGGGGAAGACAGTGTGGGTAATGGGTTGTGGTGGTTGTGTAATGCGTCAATGTGACACCAGCCACGTCACTCTCAGCACATCCACAACAAAGGCCACCCACACATAACCAATTTCTACAGCTGTAGCAGTTCGAGGAACGTGTTCACTGATGGGACGTGGAACTTTGACCACCCCAGAAAATGCTGTGCCTATATGACAACAGAAAAATGCAACCTCCCTTCCTGAAGCTTTTTCACCTTGAAATGTGTCACTTTACAGTACAGGAAAATGAGTGTTATAATTTATATTGCCAGGCACACCATCTAAAGGGGACAAAAAGATACAAAACATCCAGACCATGGGTTAACCTGGGTAGCCACAGCCACTCAAGAGGGAGAGATTTTTTTAGTGCCAGGAAGGATAAAAAACTGGCAGGAAATGGGAGAAATCATTCACCAAATCCAATAATTTCTGGAGTGGCATCACAGTCGATGGCCTTCACTCCAAACCAACAGAAAAAGATATTAGTGCCAGGAAAAAAAGACCCCCCAAGTACTAATACCACCAATCCGATGACATTCATCTTTGCAAATATACAGGGTCTAAAGCCAGCAACGAACAAAATACCTTTCATCTGTGAACTGCTTACAGAGTCAAATGCAATGTTCATGGCTTTCACAGCGACCCACATCAAGGATCACTTGAACAATGAAATATGGATCCAGGGTTATAACCTATACAATTGCGACAGAGTGAACAGGCAAAAGGAGGGGGTTAGCCTATATATCATGGGGTCAATTATTTGCTCAGAACTGCTAAATGCCTCAAATGATGTAGTTGAAGTTCTAGCAGTAAAGATCGAGAACCAAACCTGGTCATTGTAGTATTATACATGACTCCGGACACAACGTCTGAACAATTCCAGGAACAGCTATTGAAAACTAATCACTGTCTGGAAAATCTTCCAGCTCCTGCCCCCAACATCTTGCTCCTGGAGGATTTCAACTTAAGGCACCTAAAATGGAGGAATATAGCAAATAATGTTGTTGCAGTGATAACACCAGGAGGCAGCTAAGATGAAAACACACACACACGAGCTTTTAAATCTCTGCATAAAATTTACCTTAAACCAACAAACAATAGAGCCTACTAGACTGGAGAATACACTAGACCTCATCTTCACCAGCAATGATGATCTGATACAAAATGTCACCATATCATAAACAATCTACTCACATCACAACATAATCGAGGTTCAGACATGTATGCGTGGAGCCCCAGACGACAAAATGAGCTTAGTCACTAGGAAGCCTTCACCAAATTCAACTTCAATAACAGGAACATAAAGTGGGACCAAGTAAACTAAGTCCTAAACGATATAAGCTGGGAAGATAGACTAAGCAACACAGACCCCAACTTATACCTAGAACAGATTAACTCGGTGGCACTCGATGTATGCTCAAGGCATATTCCTGTAAGAAAAAGGATGAGTAGATGTAAACTAGAAAGAGAAAGGCGCTCCCTTTAGAGGCGAAGGCAAAGAATAACAGAGGCTAAAAGAGCCCAATATATCTGCAATACGTAGGGAGACACTGGTCAGAGAAATAGCAAACATCAAACTAAAGCTAAAGGAATCTTATAGGAGACAGGAAACATGGGAAGAACTAAAAGCCATAAATGAAATCAAAAGAAACCCAAAGTATTTCTTTTCTTGTGCCAAATCAAAGTCAATAACAACATCCAGTATTGGGCCCCTACTTAAACAAGATGGGTCCTACACAGATAACAGCAAGGAAATGAGTGAGCTACTCAAGTCCCAATATGACTCAGTTTTTAGCAAGCCACTAACCAGACTGAGAGTCGAAGATCTAAATTATTTTTTTTATGAGAGAACCACATAATTTGGTTAACGTAAGCCTATATGATGTTATCCTGATGCTAAATGACTTCAAACAGGCGATAAATGACATTCCAATGCACTCTGCCCCAGGGCCAGACTCATGGAACTCCGTGTTCATCATGAACTTGTGTCGTCCCACAGTTACTAAAAACAACAGACATAGCTCCACTCCACAAAGGGGGCAGTAAAGCAATAGCAAAGAACTACAGACCGATAGCACTAACATCCCATATCATAAAAATCTTTGAAAGGGTCCTAAGAAGCAAGATCACCACCCATCTAGATACCCATCAGTTACACAACCCAAGGCAGCATGGGTTTAGAACAGGTCACTACTCTCTACTTTCAAAAGGGTGCAGAAAATAATATGAAGTTCAACGATGAGAAATTATAATTACTCCAATACGGTAAACGTGAGGAAATTAAAATTTCATTGGAATTTAAAACAAATTCCAGCCACACAATAGAGCGAAAAACTAATATCAAAGACCTGGGAGTGATCATGTCGGAGGATCTCACCTTCAAGGACCATAACATTGTATCAATCGCATCTGCTAGAAAAATGACAGGATGGATAATGAGAACCTTCAAAACTAGGGATGCCAAGCCCATGATGACACTCTTCAGGTCGCTTGCTCTATCTAGGCTGGAATATTGCTGCACACTAACAGCACCTTTCAAGGCAGGTGAAATTGCCGACCTAGAAAATGTACAGAGAACTTTCACGGCGCGCAAAACGGAGATAAAACACCTCAATTACTGGGAGCGCTTGAGGTTCCTGAACCTGTATTCCCTGGAACGCAGGCGGGAGAGATACATGATTATATAAACCTGGAAAATCCTAGAGGGACTAGTACCGAACTTGCACACGAAAATCACTCACTACGAAAGCAAAAAACTTGGCATTAGATGCAACATCATCCCAATGAAAAGCAGGGGTGTCACTAGCACGTTATGAAACAACACAGTAAGTGTCAGGGGCCCAAGACTGTTCAACTGCCTCCCAGCATACATAAGGGGGATTACCGATAGACCCCTGGCAGTCTTCAAGCAGGCACTGGACAAGCACCTAAAGTCGGTTCCTGACCAGCCAGGCTGTGGTTCGTACTTTAGATTGCGTGCAGCCAGCAGAAACTTCATGGTTGACAAGGCCCTGATCCACCATGATGCCTGGTCACAGACCGGGCTGCAAGGGCACTCACCTTCCGAACTCTCTCCAGGTAAACTCCGATGACTATATATGTGTATATATATTATAGAACAATAGTAATAATTAACTTTTTTATTGTTGGTTTGTGAGAAGATATTTCGTAAACATTACAATGGTAATATTTGTGTGGTTATTGAGTTGTATACAACGAGTGGATACACAATGGTAATATTTGTGTGGTTATTGAGTTGTATACAACGAGTGGATACACAGTGGTAATATTTGTGTGGTTATTGAGTTGTATACAACGAGTGGATACACAATGGTAATATTTGTGTGGTTATTGAGTTGTATACAACTAGTGGATACACAGTGGTAATATTTGTGGTTATTGAGTTGTATACAACTAGTGGATACACAGTGGTAATATTTGTGTGGTTATTGAGTTGTATACAACTAGTGGATACACAGTGGTAATTCGAGTTACGAACTTAATTCGTTCGGGTGCCGATATTGAACGAATTTGTTCTCATAAGAAATAATGTAAATTAGATTAATCCACTTCA
>NW_026470983.1:0-11998 GCF_026875155.1 Cherax quadricarinatus | reverse complement strand
GCAGAGTGGCTGACATCGAAACTACTGCCGATCTTCGGGGGGACGTGACGTTTGCGTGTAAATTTTTTAGGTCTGTTTCCTCTGGGAAAACTTTTTTAAAGAGCTTTGGTAAAGCCCCCCCAGGAAAAACGTGTCAAATTTATCATCCCTTTTGTTTTGGGGGGCCCCGGTGGTCTGGTGGCAAAAGCTCCCGCTTACACACGGGGGGGGCCCGGGTTGGGGTTTTCCCGGGGGGTTGGAAACTTTGACACTTTCCTTACACCTTTTGTCCTGTTACCTAGCACAAATAGGTACCTGGGTGTTTCATGGTGGGGGGTCGCATCCGGGGAAAAGTTTAAGGCCCCAAGGGGAAAAAAGTTAGACGCCCTCGATGACCCCCAGACTTTTTTGGGGTATCCTGGGGCTAACCCTGGGGGGTTTTTTAAAAATCCGAACGAAATCTTATTTACTTATCTGAACTTTGCTTTGTCGTATTTCGAGTTTAAAATTTATTATTAATATTTTATTATTATTATTATTATTTTTATTATTATTATTTTTTATTGTTATTAATTTTTATTTTTATTATTTTTTTGTTATTTTATTATTATATTTTTATTTTTTATTTTTATTTTATTATTTTACATTATTTTTTTATTATTATTATTTTTTTATTTTTATTATTATTATCATTATTATTATTATTATTATTATTTTTATTATTATTATTAGTTTTATTTTTATTATTATTATTATCATTATTATTATTATTTTATTATTATTATTATTTTTATTTCTTATCTTATTATTATTTTTAATATTATTATTATTATTATTTTATTATTTTTTATTATATTATTATTTTATCATTATTATTTTTTTATTATTATTATATTATCTTATTATTATTTTATCTTTATTATTATTATTTTTATTATTTTATATTATTATATTATTTTTTATTTTTTATTATTATTATTTTATTACTATTACATTATTATTATTATCATTATTATTTTATTATTATTATTATTATTATTATCATTATTTTATTTTTATTATTATCATTATTATTTTTATTGTTATTTTTATTATTATTTTTTATTATTATTTTATTATTAATTTTTGTTTTATTATTATATTATTATTTTATTATTATTATTTTATTATTATTATTATCATTGTTTATTATTATTATTTTATTATTATTATTATTATTATTATTATTATTATTATTATTATTAGTTTTTTCATTGTATTATTATTATTATATTATTATTTTATTATTTATTATATTTTATTATATTATTATTATCTTTATTATTATTATTATTATTATTATTATTATTATTTTTATCATTTTTATTTTTATTTTTATTATTATTTTTTATTTTTATTATTATTTTTTAAATTATTATCTTATTATTATTATTTTTATTATTGTTATAATTTATCATTATTTTTTTATTATTTTATTAAAATTTATTACATTTTTATTATTTTTATTTCTTATTATTATTTTTTTTTTATAATTTTTTATCATTTTATTATCATTATTATTTTTATTATTTTTATATTATTATTTTATAATTATTATCATTATATTTTTATTTTTATTATTATTATTATTTTTATTAATTATATTATTATTTTTATTATTTTTAATTATTTTTATTATTATTTTTTTATCTTTATTATTATATTATTTTTTTTATTATTTTTATTATTTTTGTTTTATTTTTATTATTTTTATTTTTATTATTTTTTATTATTATTTTATTATTAATATCATTGTTATTATTATTTTATTTTTTTATTATTATTATTTTACATTGTTATTTTTTATTATTATTTTATTATTTTATTTTATTATTATCATTGTTATTATTATTATTATTTTGTTATTTTATTATTATTATTATTTATTTTTTTTATTATTATTATTTTATTATTATCTTGTTATTATTATTTTATTATTATTATTATTTTTATTTTTATTTTTATCTTGTTATTATTTTTATTTTTATTATTTTTATTATTATTTTTAATTATTATTATTATTATTATCATCATTGTTATTATTATTTTATTATTAAATTATTTTTATTTTTATTATATTATTATTATTTTTATTATTGTAGTGGTGTGGAAATATAAGCAGCCTGTTTTCTTTCTTTCTCCCTTTTCTCTTCTCTCTCTTCTCTCTCTCCTCTCTCTCTCTCTTCCTCTCTCTCCCCCCCATCTCTCCCCTTTCTCTCTCCCTCTCTCTCTCTCCCCTTTCTCTATTGTCTCTTCTCTAGCTTGTAGTCTCTTTTCCTGGGCTTTAGTTTTCCCCTCTCTCTAAACTTGTAGTCTTCTCTCTCAAAACTTGAGTCTCTCTCTCTCTAACTTGTGCTCTCTCTCTCTAGACTTGTAGTCCTCTCTCTCAAATTTTGTAGTCCTCTCCTCTAGACTTGTAGTCTCCTTCTGGGCTTGTAGTCTCTCTCTCTCTAAATTGTAGTCTCTCTCTTTTAGACTTTTAGCCCTCTCTCTCAACTTTTTTTTTTTTTACACAGGGTTTGAAAAGGTTAAGGGACCCCAGCTTTATTGACAAGTTATTTACGGGTTAAAGGGTTTCCCTAACTTTTTTTGGCAAGCTAAGAGCTTTTACCTACATCACTCATTTGAAAGCTTTTTTTATTATTAGAACATACAATAGGAACAGGAGAGGGAGCCCCTTTGGGCCACATTTTTTATTTGACAACTGACTTTATCTCGTTGACACTTTGCTTACGAATGTGTTCCCAAATCGAGTCATCCTGGGTATGTATGATCTCAGATGGAGTGATGTTCTGGGGGAAAGGGGACAGCCAGAGTTTTAAGTTTTCTGCTTTCTGCCCCCTCTTGTGGCATAAAAGCTTTTTTCACGCTGTCCTCGAAATGGATCCAAATGTGGTACTTTTACAAATTGGCCCTTTACATAAATAAGGCCCCCCACATCCTCCTGTGTTGAAAGGCTCTGCTGAAATGACAGATTATCCAGGGGGGGTCCCGGCGGAAATGAACTCTTGCCTGTTTTCTACTCTGTCAACCAGTCGCAATGAGAGGGGGGGCAGGCAAACTAAAAGTGGAGCAAATCAGGTGTGAGCGTACTTGTGCCTCGTAAGAATCTTCAACCCCCACTCTCTCTCCTCTTCTTCTCTCTCTCTCTCTCTCTCTCTCTCTCTCTCTCTCTCTCTCTCCTCTTCTCTCCCCCTCTCTCTCTCTCCTCTCTTTCTTCTTCTCTCTCTTTGGTCAGTTTTTAATATATTTAAAAGGCTATTAACCCGGCCGCTGATGGTGCACGAAGAACACTGTGTCTCCATTAAGCGTCACATTTCTTTCGTGTATGCACGGGCGTGCACGTGGCAACCAGGCTGTCGCAGCCATCGACCCCCCTTAACCATCCACAACCTGACTTCCTTATATCTTAGGTATTTGTTGAATAGTCTTACTGAATAGTTCATAGCGAAATGCACACATTTCGCTTCCCGAGCGAAATGTTGCTTCATAAAAAAAGACTAGAGGGAATTCCAGGGGAGTTTCGGCGCTTCCTGGGCCATTATCAGTCACAGCCTTAGACACTAAGATCCAAGGCGAAACGTCGCTAGAGGGTTGTTTTAGACAAAACCTAGGAGGTCCTCTTTTCCCGGGGGCTAAGGTTTCGCTTCACACGAAGGGGTCGGTTCGACCCGGGGGGATAGAATCATTGGGCGTGTTTCCTTTCACCGGGTTTTCTATGTTCCCCCTCAGGAATAAGGGTACCCGGGGGGTTTTTGTCGACTGGTGTGGGTGCATCCTGGGACAAAATGACCCAATTTGCCCCAAAAAGAACAGAATAACAACGGTTTTTTATATGGTATTTTTCATGATGCAGCTGGATTTATACCCTTTTACAGTATTTTTAAAAAATTATTATAATTTTTATTATTATTATTATTATTTTTATTATATTATTATTATTATTATTATTATTATTTTATTATTATTTTATTTTATTTTATTATTGTTAAATTATTATTATTATTGTTATTTTATTATTTTTATTATTATTTTTAAAATTATTATTATTATTATTATTTTTATTATTTTTGTTGTTGTTTTTATTGTTTTATTATTATTTTTTATTATTTTATTTTTTTTTTTTTTTTATTATACCCGGCCGATTCCCACCAAGGCAGGGGGGCCCGAAAAAAAAAAACTTTCCCATCATTCACTCCATCACTGTCTTGCCAAAAGGGGCTTTACCTACAGTTTTTAAACTCAACATTAACACCCCCTCCTTCAGAGTGCAGGCATTTTACTTCCCTCTCCGGGACTCAAGCCCGGGCCTCCCGGTTTCCCTGAATCCCTTCATAAATGTTACTTTGTTTCACTTTTCCAACAGACGTCAAGTTTTTAAAAACCATTTTCTCCATTCACCCCATCAAACACGCTCAACATGCGCTGGAATCCAAGCCCCTCGCACACAAAACCTCCTTTTACCCCCCCCCTCCCCCCTCCTGGGCCGACCCCAACCCCCCCCTTCCCTTTCCCACTACAACTGATACCTCTTAAAGTCATTCGTTTCGCTCCTTCCTCTACATGCCCAAACCACCTCAACAACCCTTCCTCAGCCCTCTGGCATTTTTTTGGAAATCCCGCACCTCCTCCTAACTTCCAAACTACAAATTCTCTGAAATTATATTCACCCCACACATTCCCTCAGACATGACATCTCCACTGCTCCGCCTTCTCCTCGCTGAACTTTATCACCCACGCTTCACACCCATATAAGAGCGTTGGTAAAACATACTTCATACTTTCCCCCTCTTTCTCCAAGGACAAATTTTCTTTGTCTCCAAGACTCCTAATTTCCCCACTCACCCTTTTTCCCCACAATTCTATGTTTCACCTCATTTTTCAAAGACCCATCCGCTGACACGTCCATCCCAAATATTAATAACTTTTCACCCCCATACTCTCCCCTCCAATCTGATTTTCAATCTTTCATCACCAAATTTTTTTGTTATCCCAAACCTTACTCTTTTTTTCCCTTTAATTTTTTCTTTTGCACCCCCTACAAATTCATCCACCAATCTCTGAAATTTTCTTTCAAACCCCAAAGGCACGTGTCACAGCAAAGAGCACTTGAAAAACTCCCACTTTGTGTGTGATTTTTTACTTTTAACCCCACGCCTCTTGCCAAACCCTCGCATTTATTCTCAAAAAACAACCCCATCTTAAATATTTTTAAAAAACCACGGTGACTCACACACCTTTTCTAAGGGCCCACTTTTACTGGGAAAAAATTTTCCCCCTTTCCCACATACTCTAACTTGAGCCTCATATCCTCGTAAAAACCTTCACTGCTTTTAGTAAAACCCACCTCCTAAACCTACATTGCAACATCTGCCACATTGCCCCCCTATCCCCCTGTCAACGCCTTTTTCCAAAACCATAAATGCCACAAAACCTCTTTTGCCTTTTTAAATACTGTTCCTTTTTTTTTTTTCACTGTAAACCCTGGTCCACACACCCCCCACCTTTCCTAAAGCCTCCCTTTTTCATTGCTATCCTATTCTCCGTCTTACTCTTAAATTTTTTCAATTTAACCTACCATACACTTTTCCGTACACTCAACAGACTTATCCCCCTATAATTTTTGCACTCTCTTTTTTTCCCATTTGCCTTATACAAGGAACTATGCATGCTCTCGCCCAAACCCAGGTACCCTTTCCCTCTTCCCCATTTTTTAAACAATTTCACCCAACCATCCAAAACTATATCCCACCGCTTTTAACATTTTTATCTTTATCCCACAATCCCGGCTGCTTTCCCCCCTTTCATTTTACCTACTCCTCACGAACTTTCCCCCCCACTCACAACGGGGTCTTCCCACTCCTACAAGATGTTATTCCTCCTTTCCCTATACACGAAATCACGCTTCCCTATCCCCCTCAACAACAACAATTCCTCAAAATATTCCTTTTTATCTTTTCCCATACCCCTAACTCTCCATTTAATAACTCCCTCTCCTATTTTTTAACTGACAAATCCATTTGTTCTCTAGGCTTTTTTTTTAACTTTTTTAATCTCACTCCAAAACTTTTTCTTATTTCAACAAAATTTGTTGATAACATCTCACCCACTCTCTCTTTTGCTCTTTTTTTACATTGCTTCACCACTCTCTTAACCTCTCTCTTTTTCTCCATATACTCTTCCCTCCTTGCATCACTCTACTTTGTAAAAACTTCTCATATCTAACTTTTTCTCCCTTACTACTCTCTTTACATCATCTTTTCCACCAATCGCTCCTCTTCCCTCCTGCCCCCCACTTTCCTGTAACCACAAACTTCTGCTGAACCCTCTAACACTACATTTTTTAAACCTACCCCATACCTCTTCGACCCCATGCCTATTTATTATTATTATTATTATTATTATTATTATTATTATTATTATTATTATTATTATAGGTCATTAAATAGCATTGCTCCTGATGAAGGCTTAAGTGAAAGGCCTCGAGTTTTTTTCCTTTGATTGGTCACGTGACTGAGGACTTCTGCTGGCTTGCCAATCCACACGATAAATTTTCTCTGTTCCATAAAATACCAAGAAGAGAGAGGGGGAGGGGGGGGGGGGGAAGGAGGGAGGGTGGGAGAGGGGAGGGGGAAGGGGGGAGATAGGAAGGAAAACAAGACTGAGGCGCCACGCATTCTGTCACGTCACCACCAGTACACAACTCCCCTCCCTCCCTCCCTCCATCCCTCCCTCCCTCCATACCTCCATCCCTCCCTCCCTCCATACCTCCACCCCTCCCTCCCTCCGCGCTATCTGTTCCAGGAAGCAGGTAAACAGCATCTACTGTCGAGCCCGGTGCTCCTACGTCCACTGCAGATACGCCGTACCTAGTGACCTACGCATGGGAGGGGGCGATATCCCCCTCTTCCCCTCGAGGGATAGGGCAGGGGGGGATGAGAGGTCGTTACATGAGAGAGAGAGAGGTGTAGTGGATGATTGGATATGTCAATTGGATGATTGGATAGGTATATTGGATGATTGGATAGAAATAGGGGATGATTGGACAGTTGTATTGGAAGATTGAACAGGTATAATGGATTGGATAGGCGTCTTGGATAGGTATACTGGATAACTGGAGAGGTCTAGAGAATAACTGGATAGGAATTTTGGATGATGGGACAGGTATATTGGATTGGACAGGCATATTGGATGACTGGAGAAGAGTATTGGATAACTGGAAAAGCCTAGAAAATGATTAGACATGCCGGATGATTATGCAAGAATTGGGTAAATGTACTGGGTGTAACAGTGCGTATTTCTGTGTATATACCCTTAGATGAACAGTGAACAATACATATATATACCCTTAGATGAACAGTGAACAATACATATATATACCCTTAGATGAACAGTGAACAATACAGAGCAAGAAGTCACAATACTGTGACTGGAACAATACACAAATAACCCACACATAGGAGAGAGGAGCTTACGACGATGTTTCGGTCCGTCTGAGACAGAAACGTCTGGGGGTCCAGGAGGCAAGGTTTTGTTAATGAGGAAATGTAAGAGAAAATATTGTCTGTTATTGATCTTCTTGTTCGAAATGTTCTTGTTATTCCCTTTCTTCTTCTACTACTGGTACTGCTACTTCTTCTTCTTTTTCTTCTTGTCATCTTCTTCCTGGTCCTCCTCCTCACCACACAACACGGCTCTTTTCCAGGATATCAGTGACTGGCTGGAATCCTGGAACCGCTGGCGCCGTTCCAGGAACTGTGTTGTTTGTACACTGCAGGCACTGTTACTGAGATTCCTGAGTCACACACACACACACACACACACACACACACCACACACACACACACACACACACACACACACACACACACACACACACACACCACCGCACGCACCACAAAGATTAATATAAATCGATATTTATTCCCTTAGATATATACACCCCATGAAGGTCTAGGGGCAGAAGGGGGAGGTAGAGGGGAAGAGACAGAGAGAGAGAGAAGATGAGGATAAGTAGGAGAAAGGAAAGGAAGGAGGGAGAAGAAATTAAAGGGAAGAAAGGAAGGAATAAAAGAGAGAGAGAGAGAGAGAGAGAGAGAGAGAGAGAGAGAGAGAGAGAGAGAGAGAGAGAGAGAGAGAGAGAAAGAGAGAGAGAGAGAGACGTACCCAGCTTTATTTAAGCTGTATTAAAAGCGTATAAATTATTATTGTTAGTGGGAGTTACCTAAGAGAAGCGACACTGTCTCCTCTCCACTGATAAACCCTTCTAGCAGGAAGAGGAAGAGGAAGGGAGGAAGAAGGAAGAAAGATGGTATTGAAGGTTAAGATAAGAGGGTGGGAAAGCGAAGAAGACAAGGGAAGGGAGAGTAATGACAGGAATGATGGGGCCAGAAGCACAGGGAAGCACACACCAGCAAGTACGTAAGCTACACAAAAACAATAATAATAATAATAATAATAATAATAATAATAATAATAATAATAATAATTAGGAACATATTATAAAGGAGCACTGCACATATTATATATATATATATATATATATATATATTATATATATATATATATATATATATATAATATATTATATATATATATATATATATATATATATATGCAAGGAATTCGCAAGAGCAGGCGAAATATACACAAACACTGATCTCTGGCTGAAGGAGACTCGAACCTACGAACTTTGGGACAAGGTACGCAGTGCTTTACCAATCTACCCACACTGGACAAAATATCTTGGCGTGTAGCTAGCGCTACAGTTTCATCCCAAGGCAGCCAGCTTTCAGGGAGAAGGTTTACACTTTTCATCTCAAGCACTGCGTACCTGTCCCAAGGTTTCGTAGGTTCGAGTCTCCTTCAGCCAGAGATCAGTGTTTGTGTATATTTCGCCTGCTTTTTCGAATTCCCTGCATTGTTATTATCTCTAGGAAGGCTGATGCATGCAGGGGATGAGATGAAAAGCTGTAAGCCTTCTCCCTGAAAGCTGGCTGCCTTGGATCAAACGTGCAGCGCTAGCTACACGCCAAGGTTTTTTGGGTCCAGTGTGGGTAGATTGGTAAAGCACTGCGTACCTTGTCCCCAAAGTTCGTGGGTTCGAGTCTCCTTCAGCCAGAGATCAGTGTATATATATATATATATATATATATATATATATATATATATATATATATATATATATATATAATATATAATAAATAGGGTCGTGCCGAATATGTAAAACTGGTCAATTAGCAACAACTCATTTAAAATTAAGTCCTTCAAAAAATTTTTTCTTTTATACGTTCAAAGATATTTTTTTTTGATTAATGTTAATGTAAAAATTTCTAATTTTTGCACCAAAAGAATCTTAGAAAACTTACCTAACCTTATTTAACAAGAACAATTTATTTTAGCCTAACCCAACTAAATATATTTAGATTTGTTTCAATAATTTAATACTAAACAAACACAGTGAAATATATTTTTTTCGTTAGGTTCAGAATGATTTTGGCGAAATTATTGCATAAAACAAATTTTCACTTGTCCTATATGGCAAGATGAGTGTTGCTATTTAAGCCAAGATCGCAAGTTCTGCCTATTGGGCACGACATAAAAATATATATAATATATATATATTAATATATTTATATATAATATATATATATATATATATATATATTTGCAATAAATCACAGTAAACGGGTGATTTCAAAATATGCAAAACAAACCACTCTGAAAGAATAGAGAAATTCCAAGCGCTTTCGTGACTACTCACATTATCAAGGAACAAATGAAAGAAAAAGCATCCAAGGAAACTATAAAAAGGGTCCGGCCAGCACCTCACATCAGATCCCACAACTGTTAAACACGTGATCGCGGCGACCCAATTTGGATGGTCCCTTGCACAACTCACCCCCAAGCTATTCTACCCAAGAAAATTTAAAAATATTATTTGTCCAGTGTATTATAAATTCTTCCCCAAATTCTTAATTATAAATGGATCTAATTTATATAAAACCAAAGAAATATTCATATTATTGTCAAAACTGCTTTTTTATGAAAACAAGATTCAATTTATTCCTGTCGCCCAGGGACTTGTTTGAACTACTTTCTCAACTTTTTGAAATCAATTGGATGGTTAAAAATCTCTTACATGAATAAATAGAGCATTGGAATCTTGTCCAGTTCTAATGCATATTTATGTTGTTTTAATCTTAGTTCGAGATTTTTACCAGTTTTACCTAATAAACTTTATCGCAAATTTTACAAGGAATCTTATAGACACATCCATCAGCATTTTGGGGGAATTCCCTTTATCAAAAGTTTTTCACTGTATCAAGATTTTTGAATACAACTTTAATATTAAAAGTCTTAAGAAGAGAAGAAATAACTCATTGCCTTTCAGATGTTTAATTATTAAGGTAAAATGAATTCAAATTAAAATTTAAAAAAAACCTACAAAAAACTGTTCCTAATGTCCACTATTATTCTGCATCAAGATAGAGTCAAACTGTCTGTTTTTTTTTCATCAATGTTTTTGAGAGCCTTTACGAATTTGGTAGTCCCGAGTTCATAGATGAGGAAATATCCAAAATTTATGAATAGGTAATGATTTAAAATACCCAAGAAATGGTAATTGATAAATCTTTTAAAGTTGCTAAGAAACACTTTTTATAATCCAAAAAGGGACAACCAGCCTTATTCAACTAAAAATATGTTGGTTCTCCCCTTCCATGAAAACTTTGGTTTATATGCCTTTTCTTTTAAGACTTTAATATTAAAGTTGTATTCAAAAATCTTGATTTCAGTAAAAAGAACTTTTGATTAAGAATTCCCCCCAAAATGCTGATGGATGTGTCTATAAAGATTCCTTGAAAAATTTGCGATAAAGTTTATTACGGTCAAACTGGTAAAAATCTCGAACTAAGATTAAAACAACATAAATATAGCATTAGAACTGGACAAGATTCCAAAGCTCTATTTATTCATGTAAGAGATTTTAACCATCCAATTGATTTTCAAAAAATTGAGAAGTTGTATCAAGCAAGTCCATGGTCGACAGGGAAAATAATTTAATCTTGTTTTTATAAAAAGCATTTTGACAATAATATGAATATTTCCTTTTGGGTTTTAAAAAAATTTGATCCATTTATAATTAATGAATTTGGGAAGAATTTAATAAACACGGGGCAAATAATAATTTTAAATTTTTGGGTAGAAAAGTTGGGGGTGAGTTGTGCAAGGGACCCATCCAGTTGGGTCCCCCGCCATCACGTGTTTAACCGTTGTGGTTTCGTAGTGAGGGCTGGCCCGGCCCCTTTTATAGCTTCCTTGATCTTTACTTTCATAGTTCCTTTTATAAGTGAGAGTCACAAAGCGTTGGAATTTCTCTATTCTTTCAGAGGGTTGTTTTGCATATATATATTATATATAATAATAATATATATTATATAAAATATATATATATATATAATATAATATATATTATATATATAATATATATATATATAATATATATATATATATTTATATATATATTTATTTTTATAATAAAGTGTTCAAAAGGTGGGGTCGGGCAGAGAGGTGCGGGGGGCAGAGCAAGTTAATAAAAAGGTCTTGGAAGTGTAGAGACCTGGGTTAAGAAAAAAACCACGATTTTCCGGACGTCGACGTTTGTGAAATCGCTTTTTTTTTTTTTTATGGGAATTTGCCTGGTTTTAAATCCCTTTGTGACTGTGAGAATGAGGGGGGACGATGCTGCGGTGTTTTGGTTTCTGCTGTTGGGATGCCGGGCTTTTCAGATTTTCTTGATCAGTCATGCGCAGGCATGCCCGGCCTTTTAAATGCCTTGGGCAGTCATGCTGCAGGCATGCCTGTGCCCCCCTTTAGAGCCTTGGGCAGCATGCGCAGGCATGCCTGTGCCTTCTCAGACGTTGTTCCAGATTTTATACTGTTATTCTGGTTTTTTTCGTGACTTTGTCTTTAAATTGTG
>NW_026470982.1:0-12356 GCF_026875155.1 Cherax quadricarinatus | reverse complement strand
AAACAACACATAGACAATATTAACCTCACCTATGACTACAACAACAAACCTATCTCTGACATCGATACTCAACTTGATCTCATCCAGGACACCATTACACAAGCAGCCAACATCGCAATACCAAAGAAAACTCACACCACTCGTTATTCCTTCAAACCGTCACTCAGAACAAGAAGACTAATTATCTGCTACCACAACCGCTTCCTCTACAACACACATAGATTTAATCAAGTCCGATTAGATCTCACTTACCTTAGAAACAACATTTTACACAGCCTAGACCAAGACCACAACAATCACTGGTCACGACTAATACAACAAGCGGACAGGCAGCGTGTTAAAAACACTAAAGCCTTCTGGAACTTTATCAAAAAAATCAGAGGCACTACTCCCACCAACAAATTCAAACACATCACCCACAACAACACACACATCTCAGACCCACAGGCTGCTACCAACATCTTCAAACACATCTGGGAGAACATCTTCCACGCTCACCCACCTCACCCTAACGTTATTCAACACATTCAGAACATAGAACACTGGAACACTGCACACACACAAGAAACAACACCAGACAGCCACATACATCTAGACACTCTTACCTCCTCCCAAGAACTCGACACTCCTTTCACCAACACAGACATTAAAACTCTCCTCAGACACCTTCCTCCAAAGGCTCCTGGTGCCTCTGGCCTAAACCTATATATCCTGAAACACCTTCCTGACTCTATCATTACTGCCTACACAAACCTCCTCAATGCCTCCCTTGCCTCTGGATACTTCCCTTCCCTCTTCAAAGCTGCTACTGCTATCCTCCTTCCTAAACCCAATAAAGACCCTAGAAACTATCGCCCTATCAGCCTCCTCGAAACTTTAGGAAAACTCTTTGAAAAACTCATTAATCATCGCCTTCGCAGATACCTGGAACATAATTCTCTACTTTCAGATGGCCAGTTTGGCTTCAGAACACACAGATCCACACAGGATGCCATTAACATCATTCTCAACTACATCCACATAAACACAAAACAAAGAAACAGGACAGCCCTGGTTGCAAAAGACGTTGAAAAAGCTTTTGACACTGTGTGGCACGAGGGGCTCAAGTACAAACTCTGCACTAACTTCAACCTGCCTCTCAATACTCGTAAACTCCTCTGCAACTTCCTAGACGGCCGTACCATGAGAATCAAATTCCAAGGCTGTTACTCTGACTACTTCACACTAAATGCTGGAGTACCCCAGGGATCTGTCCTTTCCCCTACCCTCTACATTTTATACACTAACGACATTCCAACACCTATATACCACAACTCCATCACACTAGCCTATGCAGACGACATTACACAACTTATCACTCATGCCAATATAGATACACTCACACACAAAACACAAAATGAGGTTGACAGGATAGCCATCTGGGAACAAAAATGGAGGATCAAAACCAATGCAGCAAAATCCAGCATTACGTATTTTAACTACAGGAAACGTGATCCTCCATTACCTGTCGAACTCAGAACAGCTGACACCCGCACTTACTTCCCTATCACACAATCTGTCACTGTCCTTGGCGTTAATCTTGACTACCTTCTTCGTTTACACAGACACATTCACTCTAGGCATGCAATAGCTAGTAAGGCCCTTGCGGGCCTCTACAAGCTGAACATGCCTCTCTATCAACGCACCAAACTACACTCTAAAAATCCCTAATCACGTCCTTGATATACTACTCTTCCTTAGCCCTCTCTCTTGCAGCAAAAACAAAACTTACTTAAACTGGCAGCGTGTCCAGGAAAAACAGGCGCTGCGCTGGGTGCTTGATGTCAGAATTGGGAGACTTCGCCACAAGCAAGTCTCTCCATGCCCAAGTTATGAAGTTCCCTGCGCTGAATCTGTACTGGAAGGGCTCAGTGACAGACAGACGTAGGACAAACTTGTGAGGACACGACATGATACTGGACCTCTCTCCTTGACGAAGACATTCGCCAGACCCACAAAACAACACAACCTTTTCTACTCCATGCATGATCCTGCTCCAACCATACATTCAAATAACACTTGGATCCGCTTGACAGGTTACCATTCTATGACACACGTTCGACTCTTAGCTTTTTTGGGTTAAGACAGGACTCAGTTCTGCACTCCTCTTAGCTCCTAAAGTGCAAGTCCCTTACTCCCAGCTCACCCCCACCGGAAGTCCCAACAGAAAGAAACCGGATAGTTCTCTTTTCAAATATCTGTTCCCACGATCGCCTTTTGCTGTTGGGTTAAGCCACTGGCTCTTTTTCTACGCTAAGAACACTACTCTCCAGCACTATTCATGGCTGTTGCCCGTCTTCCCCCGCTCATCCCATTTGGGATCTTACCTGAACTTTCGTGCGTTCGTTGTTCGTTCGCTGGATCTTCAGATAGTTCACTGACTATGGAACTGGAACTTCTCCAGGCGAGGGACTGACCAAACTCAAATTTACGGACTTCAAGGGTGATGGTCTGATTACATCGTCTTTCAACACCTCTACTGTCCTGCCTATTTTCTGTATTGACTGAAAATCGCCTACTGTGTAGGCTCGAACAGTTTCGGAATAAAGTTGTTCTAAACTGTTGCATTATGTGTCTTACCTAACAACCACTCGGAGCTTGTTTCTTAGGGTGGCATTGAAATTTGGGTTGGGCAAATGTTTTGTTAGTGGGGCATGAATTGTTAAGGACTGTTAGTATGGGCCAAACAGGCTGCTGCAGTGTTCCTCCTTTCTTATGTTTTATGTTTTAGAAATCAAGATTCAAATTATATTCCTGTCGACCATGGATTGCTTGATACTACTTCTCAACTTTTTGAAAAATCATCGGTTGTTTAAAATCTCTTACTGATTAAATAGAGCTCAGCATTGGAATCTTGCCAGTTCTAATGCTATATTTATTTGTTTTAATCTTAGTTCGAGTGTTTATTACCGTTTGACCGTAATTTTAAACTTTATCGAAATTTTACAAGGAATATTATAGACACATCCATCAGCATTTTGGGGGGAATTCTTTATCAAAATGTTTTTTTTACTTATCAAGATTTTTTGAATACATACTTTAATATTAAATGTCTTATGAAGAGAAGGCATATCAACAAATTTTCATGGTAAGAGAGAGAACCAAATATTTTTGTTGAATAAGGCTGGTTGTCCCTTTTTGGATTGTAAAAAGTATTTATAGGACTTTAAAAGATTTATCAATTAACATTTCTTGCGGTATTTTAAAATCATTACCTATTTCATAAATTTTGGATATTTCCTTTCATCTATGAACTCAAGACTACAAATTCGTAAAGCTCTCAAAACATTGATGAGATAACAGGGACAGTTTGACTCTATCTTGATGCGAGGAATAATAGTGGAATAGGAACAGTTATTTGTAGGTTTTCTGGTAAATTTTATATTTGAATTCATTATTACCCTTAATATTTTAAAGGCATCTAGAAAACTTGGTTGATATGCCTCTCTTTTAAGACTTTTTAATTATAGTTGTTTTCAAAAATCTTGATACAGTAAAAAAAATTGTGATAAGAAATTCCCCCCAATATGCTGATGGAGTGTCTTAAGATTACTTGTAAAATTTGCGATAAAGTTTATTACGGTTCAAAATGGTTAAAAATCCGAACTAAGATTAAAACAACATAAATATGGCATTAGAACTGGAACCAGATTCCAATGCTCTATTAATTCATGTAAGAGATTTTAACATCCGATTGATTTCTAAAGTTGAGAAAGTAGTATCATAGCAGTCCATGGTCGACGGAATGTAATTGAACAATCCTTGTTTCATAAAAAGCAGTTTTGGACAATAATATGAATATTTCCTTTGGTTTATTAATTAGATCCATTTATTATTAATATAATTTGGGAAGAATTTAATAATTACACTGGAACAAATAATCTTTAATTTTTTTTTTATTTCTTGGGTAGAATAGTTTGTGGGGTGAGTTGTGCCAAGGACCTATCCAAGTTGGGTCGTGCGCGCGTCAGGTGTTTAAACCGTTGTGGGATATGATTGTGAGGTGCCCGCCTGACCCCTTAGATTGTTCTTGGATGCTTTTACTATCATAGTTCCTGATAATGTGAGTAGTCACGAAAGCGCTTGGAAATTCTCTCTACTCTCTCATCTCTCTCTCTCTCTCTCTCTCTCTCTTCTCTCTCTTATATATATCTTATATATATATATATATATATATCTAATTTATATATATTTATATCATATATATATTATATATATATATATATAGGTTACTAAGAGAATACAGTGAGAATTTCTCTTTTCTTTCAGAGTGGTTGTTTTGATATTTATATTTATATATATATATTTATATATATATATTTATATATATTATATACTATATATATATATACTTTATAATATATATATATATAAACCTGATATTTAAATTATTTATATTATATTATTATATATAGGTTTACTAAAGATACAGTGAGAATGAGAACATACATGACATCAAAATTATCTTAATTATTTCCGTCACTTCTTCAAGAGCCCTAAAGGTGGGCCACTTGACAGGATGCTGCAGGCATTTCCTATGGATCGCAAACACTGAGTATTTGGGAAAATGAAGTTGGGGTCGTTCTGGGTTCTTGGATTTCCTTTTATTTATTGTACTCCCTTTCCCATGCTCGATGGGCCCTCAAATCCTATTGGAATTAAATTATATCATGGTGTCAGTCCCCTATTTGTTGGTATCCTGAGTCTCCCTAAAACTAGAAGCACCATACCTTTCAGCTTCGGAGAGAGTAGGTAGGTGTCGCCCATTGTAGACTGACAGCTTTAGTTCCATGTTATCTACTTCTTGTCTTTACTAAGCGACACGATAACTTCATCGTTGAATGTCAGTGACCGCTCTGTGTCTGACATGTTTCCCTTCTGACGTACAGCAGATGAGATCATGGAACCCAAACTAATCAGTTGATCCTGAAGTCAAAATCTCCAGCATATGGTGTCTTCATCATTACGAGACGAACCTTCGTCCTTTTCTGTGGCCTTTTCTAGCTATGTATAGGCGATTTTCCTGGAGCTGGTCTGCTTGAAGAGCCTGCGAAGATATCCCACTGCGCTGTTGTTTCCATGAACTATTGTGAACGACTATAGGATCTTTCAAATGCTCTGGGACTGTCTCCATCACTAGTTCATTGGAATCAATACTCATTAAGTCCCAAGTTACACTGGAAATGTTGCTTGATCCAATTGGCGATCTTCCAGTGACAGATTCAGTGCCTTCCTGAATATTGATCTCAGGAGTGCGTGATACGTACTTATTTTTTTGCTCTGAAAGTATGGTGCACATCTCAAGAAATAAGTTAGTCTGGGCAGAGCTAGACACTATCTTAGAAGATACAGGGCATCGTGGCCGTCCATATCATAAAACCTCTCCTATCTTCTACATTAGTCTCCTAACTTCTCACCTGTTATTATTATTATTGTAATTATTATTAAAACAATTTCTCAGTTCTGGAATCCATTAAGTGCATATAACTGAACTTTCAAATAATGTTTTTTTCTAAGGTACAAGTACCTATTCACATCTGCAAATTCCGAAAGTAAGGCTCTTTTAGTTATATATATTTGATATTCATATTGATGACACCATGACTTCTCAACCAGGGCCCCGCAAATGGAAGATATCTTCAAACAAGATGGGTGTAGATACAACAAATATTTGGGCCTTTTGAAATTCTGAGAGTAGAGTATGAGAAAGAGAGAGAGAGAGAGAGTGAGAGTGAGAGAGAGAGAGAGAGAGAGAGAGAGAGAGAAGAGGGGAGAAAAGAGAGAGAGAGAGAGAGAGAGAGAGAGAGAGAGAGAGAGAGAGAGAGAGAGAGAGAGAGAGTGAGAGAGAGAGAGAGAGAGAGAGAGAGAGAGAGAGAGAGAGAGAGAGAGAGAGAGAGAAGAGAGAGAGAGAGAGAGAGAGAGAGAGAGAGAGAGAGAGAGAGGAGAGAGACAGACAGACAGACAGACAGACAGCCCAGACAGGGAGACAGAGGGGACATAGAGTGTTTTGGCTCCTCAAGCAAACATTGGACTGAGGAATACAAGTGAACCCCACAGAAGAAAGGAAACTTGTGTGCCGTGCTCTTTGTCCTGGTTGCCTGGGCTGAAAACCCAAATTTCAGGTACCAGCACTACTATACTACCGGGTTTCTCACTGGCTCACTCTCTCGTGTCTGCTGTAAAACCTCAACATCCGTGGTAACTTCGCAGCACGGATGTACACTCTATTTCCACAAACCTGCCTTATACTAAAATTTCAGAACACGTGGTATCGAGGCGAATAAATAAATATCTGACAACAGACAGGCATAAAGGGCCATGTTACGTGTTTTATTTGTAATTGATCCACCCATCGAGCGATACATTCTCCTTCGAATATTTGGAAACATTCTCTCGCTTCTCCTTTCTCGTATATATGTCGTGCCGAATAGGTAAAATTGGTCATTTAGAAAGAACTCTTTTAAAAATTTAACCCCTTTTCCCTAAAATTTTCCTCTCATTTCTTTAAAGATAATTTCTTTCATATATCAAAAATGTAAAGATAAAAAATTTTGTACCAAAAGAACCTTAGAAAACTTACCTAACCTTTTTATAACAAGGGCAATTTAATTTAGCCTAATCCAACTAAATATATTTTAGATAAGTTTACAATAATTTAATAATAAACAAACACAATGAAATATATTTTTTTCGTTAGGTTCAGAATGATTTTTGCCTTATTCGGCAAGAAGAACGTTGTTATTTAAGCCAAAATCGCAAGTTTTACCTATTCGGCCATGACTTTATATATATATATAAGGTTTTTATACTTTTCATTCTTGATAACCGACAAAGTTGAGCCTGAAGTGCTTAGTTATAATCAATCAAGTGTAATACTGGATTTGCCTGCTAAGAGTATTATGTAGTTAGTGTTATTTGAAACTAAGTTGTTAGTGCAAAGTATATTCGCGATTCTCTCCCGGGAAATTAGAACATTGGTGTTTTATAACTCACTAACAACCAACTACAAAACTGTCATGAGTTAAACACAGCCAGTTCGATCTTTGTACTTATAGCTCAGTAACCAGTTTAGAAGACTGGTGTAGTTGTTAACATGAAGAACCAGCTTGATCATTGCGTTTGTAACTCCCATAAAAGCAGTTAGATCATTGTAAGCAGTTATATTACTAGTTGGTACTAACTAGCATTAGAGAGGGGTAGTTTATGCTAAAGTCCCATAGTGAGAGGGGGGAGGGTGGTTTTGCAGACGACCCTGGCCGGGAGGGGTCCGTGATGGGAGGGCGGGAGGGGGGGAGGTCACTCACCCTAACTGTTCCTCCGCCCGCTGGCGTCTTGCAGTCAACCCCCCTCCATCCAACCCTCCCTCCCTCCTTTCCTCCCTCCATTCCATCCTTCATTCCTCCCGCTCTCTTTCCCCTTCTACTGCGTCTCCTCCCTCCCTTCCACAGCAAGTACCACCATCACCTCATGTCCTTCTCATACCTCTTCCATCCCGCTACCCTTAATTTACTACTAGTATCACTACAGTCCCAAACTAATAGCACCACTACTAACACCACTACCCTCATTACTAATACTGCTACCAGTACCCTCTGCACCACCTTCACAAATATGCTAGTACGTTAACAACAGACCAGGTCTGGTCTTGGACCTGGCCGTGAGGGGGCGGTGACCCCTAGAATCATCCTCAGATGACTTGGGTAACTAGTACTACTAAATACTATTACTAGTACATTCACCATTGCCCTCTTACTATTATTTTTAGTAGCAGTACACTCAGTATCATTCCTACTCCTGCTACTACTACTAGTACACTCCTCAGCATCACTCCACTCATCAGTACCGCTACCCACTATATCCTCCCTACTACTACTAGCAGTAAATACATTTATCAACACTACTAGCATTACTTCCCCCGCTGTTATTTTTCCGTAACACCACTATATTAGCTACTGCCCCATTTGTTTTTGCTGTCACTGGTCACAACCCAAGCCCCCTCCACCACCCCCATCACCCCCTAACCTCCTCCTCCTTCTCCTCCACCACCACAACCTTCACCTTCTCCTCCAGTACCTTCTTAATCACCACTTTCAATACTACCTCCACTATAACCATCATCAAAAGCCCCAACACTACTACTACCTTCACTGTCCCCGCTAGTACTAATCTCTACTCACAACTATCACCATCGACACTACCCACCATCACCGCTAGTACTATCACTACCCACCATTATCGCTAACAAACACTATATTATCACCAACCATAAGAGCACCAACACTACTCCCTAGTATCTTCACAATCCTCGCAAACACTACAAGCACTAACATCACCAGTACAACTAACACTATTATTTACCTTCACAGTCACCATCACTGATAAAAATTTCCACTTAACTCTGCATATATATCTATATATATGTCGTGGTAAAATTGGTCAGTTTTTTACACCAGGCGCTCTGGCTGGCACACCAAACAGTATGAGGTGAAATTAGTCTCTGAGGCTCAACGACCACGAATGTCCTTACACCAGGATAGCACGCTCAGTAACTGCTGGCGCCTGGTGTTTAAGGATAGTGGTCCAGTGGATAGAGTGATGCGTTTCTTTATTAAAATTCCCCACAGGGCTGGGCATGGGAAAGCAGGATAGAGTCCTAGACCCAAGCCGCAGTTTTGTAAATGATTCAGAATCACTTGTTTCGCAATTTCATTGATTATATATAATATATATATATAATATATATATATAATATATATATATATATATTATAAAATATATATATATAATATATATATATATAATATATATATATATAAAATATATATAATATATATATATATATATAAATATTTTAATAATATATATATATATATATAACAAACCAGCAATATCCCACCCAAGCAGGGGACCCAAAAAGTAAAACAAGTCTTTCTTATTACATTTAGTAATTTATACAGGAGAAGGGGATACTAGCCCCTTGCTCCCTGTATTATAGTCACTTCTTGCGACACGCATGGCTATGGAGGAAGCCATTGTTTTCCACTTCTCCATAGAGATAACAGAAAATAAAGTAGAACAAGAATATTAAGAAAATTGAAAAAAACCGGATGGATGTGTAAATATAATGCATGTATAGTGTGACCTAAGTATAAGTGGAAGTAGCAAGATATACCTGTTATCCCACATGTTTATAAGACACTAAAAGACATCAGCAACCCTACCCTCATGTAAAACAATTACAGGTTTCCGTTTCACAGTCACTTGGCAGGCGGTAGTACCTCTCTGGGTGGTTGCTGCCTACTATGTGCTTACACTTCCCTTTAGAAGAAATGGAAGGAGAGGCAAAGAAGCACATCTTCTATGTTAAACATTTTATATGTTAAAATAACCAGAGTAGGAGGTCTACGGGTCCAAAAACTTGTTCTCTTGCCTCTTCTTCCAGTTACTATGAAGATGTGTGTGTAAGCACACACACACACAGAAGGGAACATCAAGAGGGAATATACCAACAAGTGTTGGATGACATACGAACAACCGAGGAGGAGCTGCTAAATGACCTTGATACCTCAAAGGGGATGGGACCGGACAACATCTCCCCATGGGTCCTTAGAGAAGGAGCAGAGATGTTGTACATGCATCAACCACAATCTTCAACACATCCCTTGAAACTGGGCAACTACCTGAGAAATGGAAGACTGGGAAAGTTTTGTCCCCATATGTAAGAAAGGAAACAGAAATGAGGCACTAAACTACAGAGCTGTGTCTCTGACATGTATTGTGTTTCAAAGTCATGGGAAGATTATCAGGAGGAGAGTGGTGGAACACCTGGAACGGGAAAAAGATTATAAATGAAAACCAGCATGGGTTTATGGAAGGCAATTCCTGTGTTACAAACCTTCTGGAGTTTTTATGACAAGGTAACAGAAGACACAGAGAGAGGGGTTTGGGTTGATTGCGTTTTCCTAGACTGAAGAAGGCCCTTTGACACAGTTCCCCACAAGAGATTTGTGCAGAAGCTGGGGGATCAGGCGCATATTTAAAAGGGACGGGGACTGCAATGGGTCAGGGAATACTTGACAGGGAGGCAACAACGAGTCATGGTACGTGAAGAGGTATCACAGTGGCGCCTGTGACGAGCGGGGGCCCACAGGGTCAGTTCTAGGACCAGTGCTATTTTTGATATATGCGAACGACAGATGGAAGGAATAGACTCTGAAGTGTCCCTATTCGCATATGATGTGAAGTTGATGAGAAGAATTAAAACGGATGAGGATGATGCAGGACTGCAAAGAGACCTGGACAGACTGGACATGTGGCCAGAAGCTGGGTTCTCGAATTCAAACCCTGCCAAATGCAAAGTCATGAAGATTTGGGGGGGGCAAAGAAGACCGCAGATAGAGAAAAGGCGGAGGTTTTCCGGGGGTCAACGCCCCCGCGGCCCGGTCCATGACCCGGCTCCCCGATGGATCAGGGCCTGATCAACTAGGCTGTTACTGCTGGCCGCAAAGCAGTCCGACGTACGAGCCCCCAGCCCAGCTGATCCGGCACTGACTTTAGGGATCTGTCCGCTCTCTCTTGAAGGCAGCCAGGGGTTTATTGGCAATTCCCCTAATGCTGCTGGGAGGCTGTTGAACCCGTTTTGGGCCCCGGACACTTATGGTGTTTTCTCTTAGTGTACCAAAGGCGCCCCTACTTTTTATTGGCGGGATTTTGCATCGCCTGCCCAGTCTTTTACTTACGTAGGGAGTGATTTCTGTGTGCAGATTTGGGACCATTCCTTCCAAGATTTTCCAAGTGTAGATTATGAATATCTCTCCCTCCTGCGTTCCAACGAGTACAAGTCAAGTGCTTCCAAGCGTTCCCAGTAGTTAAGGTGCTTGACAGAACTTATACGTGCCGTAAAGGATCTCTGTACACTCTCTAGATCTGCGATTTCACCTGCTTTGTATGGAATGTTAATGTACAGCAGTATTCCAGCCTAGAGAGAACAAGTGATTTGAAAAGGATCATCATGGGCTTGGCATCTCTCGTTTTGAAAGTTCTCATTATCCATCCTATCATTTTCTTTGAAACGTGTGATCGGGGACTGTTGTGATCCTTGAAATTTGAGATCCTCAGACATTACTACTCCCAGGTCCCTTAAAATTATTTTCCGCTCTATTGTATGGCCGGAGTCAGTAGTATAACTGTTCTAGTTATTTTTCTCCTCCAGTTTTCCATAACGGAGTAGTTGGAATTTGTCCTCATTGAACATCATATTGTTTACCATTGCCCACTGGAAAACTTTGTTTATATCTTCTTGGAGGTTAACCGCGTCCTCAGCAGATGACAGCCTCATGCAGATCCCATATCATCCGCAAAAGGATGATACGGTGCTGTGGTGTATATCTTTGTTTATGTCTGATATAGGATAAGGAATAAGATGGGGGCGAGTACTGTGCCTTGTGGAACAGAGCTCTTCATATGGCAGCCCCGATTTAACTCTGTTGACCACTACTCTTTGTGTTCGATTTGTAAAGGGAAATTGAAGATCCATCTCCCCACTTTCCTAGTTATTCCTTTAGCACGTATTTTATGGGCTATACGCCATGATCGCATTTGTCAAATGCTTTTGCAAAATCTGTGAATATTACATCTGCATTCTGATTTTCTTCCAGTGCATCCAAGGCCATGTCATAGTGATCCAGTAGTTGTGAGAGGCAGGAGCGACCTGCCCTGAACCCATGTTTGCCCTGGGTTGTGCAGATTTTGGGAATCCAGGTGAATTGCAATCCTCTTCTTAGCACTCTTTCAAATTTTTATGATGTGGGACGTCAGAGCTATTGGTCTATAGTTCTTAGCTAATGCTTTGCTGCCACCTTTATGGAGCGGGGCTATAAACCGTTTTTTTTTTAAGTGACTGGAATTTCACCTATGTCCAAGCTCCTCCTCCATAGTGTACTTTGGGCAAAGCGAGAGGGGTTTCTTGCAGTTCTTAATGAAAACAGAGTTCCACGAGTCTGGGCCCGGGGGTGAGTGCATAGGCATGTTGTCAATGGCTTTTTTTGAAATCTATCGGAGTTAGGTTTGGGCAAAGACTACAGACCTAACTCAGGGAGAAAGACCTTGGTTTTACCAAAAACACCGAGCACTCACCGAGCACACATCAACCAAATAACTGCTTGCAGCATACGGGGGCCTGGCAAACCCGAGAATAGCGTTCCGATACCTTAATAAGGAAACGTTCAAACCTGTCACTGTGTTTTAGGCACATACTGGGTTGAAGCACCGTCTGAACCCAACCTGGTCAAGCACGTCAAAAAGTTTGAGAAAGTAAA
>NW_026470981.1:0-12964 GCF_026875155.1 Cherax quadricarinatus | reverse complement strand
CCGTACTAGTACGTCTAACGCGTAGGGGTTTTTGACGTACTAGTACACATAAATTCTAGCACTGTCAAATCTCGCAGGAAAAGGCTGATAGGCTTAGATGTGAGAGAATGGGTCTGTGTGGTGGGTGTGCGCAGTAGGAAAAAAATCTGGGACCCAGTGGTGCATTGTGGGAATGCCATCATAGTACACAATGTCCACCATGCCTGGCGGTAAGAAGTTCCTCACTCCTCGGCGAATTGGGACACTTTTGTTCCCCAGTGACAGTTCTAATACAGATGGAAGTGACAGTGCAGTTTTTAAACTGCAACATTAACACCCCTCCTTCAGAGTGCAGGCACTGTACTTCCCATCTCCAGGACTCAAGTCCGGTCTGCCAGTTTCCCTGAACCCCTTCATAAATGTTACTTTGCTCACACTCCAACAGCACGAAAGTATTAAAAAACCATTCATCTCCATTCACTCCTATCAAACACGCTCACACACGCCTGCTGGAAGTCCAAGCCCCTCGCACACAAAACCTCCTTTACCCCCTCCCTCCAACCTTTCCTAGGCCGATCCCTACCCCGCCTTCCTTCCACTACAGACTGATATACTCTTGAAGTCATTCTGTTTCACTCCATTCTCTCTACATGTCCGAACCACCTCAACAACCCTTCCTCAGCCCTCTGGACAACAGTTTTGGTAATCCCGCACCTCCTCTTAACTTCCAAACTACGAATTCTCTGCATTATATTCACACCACACATTGCCCTCAGACATGACATCTCCACTGCCTCCAGCCTTCTCCTCGCTGCAACATTCATCACCCATGCTTTACACCCATATAAGAGCGTTGGTAAAACTATACTCTCATACATTCCCCTCTTTGCCTCCAAGGACAAAGTTCTTTGTCTCCACAGACTCCTAAGTCCACCACTCACCCTTTTCCCCTCATCAATTCTATGATTCACCTCATCCTTCAAAGACCCATCTGCGGACACGTCCACTCCCAAATATCTGAATACATTCACTTCCTCCATACTCTCTCCCTCCAATCTGATATCCAATCTTTCATCACCTAATATTTTTGTTATCCTCATAACCTTACTCTTTCCTGTATTCACTTTTAATTTTCTTCTTTTGCACACCCTACCAAATTCATCCACCAATCTCTGCAACTTCTCTTCAGAATCTCCCAAGAGCACAGTGTCATCAGCAAAGAGCAACTGTGACAACTCCCACTTTATGTGTGATTCTTTATCTTTTAACTCCACGCCTCTTGTCAAGACCCTCGCATTTACTTCTCTTACAACCCCATCTATAAATATATTAAACAACCACGGTGACATCACACATCCTTGTCTAAGGCCTACTTTTACTGGGAAATAATTTCCCTCTTTCCTACATACTCTAACTTGAGCCTCACTATCCTCGTAAAAACTCTTCACTGCTTTCAGTAACCTACCTCCTACACCATACACCTGCAACATCTGCCACATTGCCCCCCTATCCACCCTGTCATACGCCTTTTCCAAATCCATAAATGCCACTGTTCACTTATATGTTTCACTGTAAACACCTGGTCCACACACCCCCTACCTTTCCTATAGCCTCCTTGTTCATCTGCTATCCTATTCTCTGTCTTACTCTTAATTCTTTCAATAATAACTCTACCATACACTTTACCAGGTATACTCAACAGACTTATCCCCCTATAATTTTTGCACTCTCTTTTGTCCCCTTTGCCTTTATACAAAGGAACTATGCATGCTCTCTGCCAATCCCTAGGTACCTTACCCTCTTCCATACATTTATTAAATAATTGCACCAACCACTCCAAAACTATATCCCCACCTGCTTTTAACATTTCTATCTTTATCCCATCAATCCCGGCTGCCTTACCCCCTTTCATTTTACCTACTGCCTCACGAACTTCCCCCACACTCACAACTGGCTCTTCCTCACTCCTACAAGATGCTATTCCTCCTTGCCCTATACACGAAATCACAGCTTCCCTATCTTCATCAACATTTAACAATTCCTCAAAATATTCCCTCCATCTTCCCAATACCTCTAACTCTCCATTTAATAACTCTCCTCTCCTATTTTTAACTGACAAATCCATTTGTTCTCTAGGCTTCCTTGACTTGTTAATCTCACTCCAAAACTTTTTCTTATTTTCAACAAAATTTGTTGATAACATCTCACCCACTCTCTCATTTGCTCTCATTTTACATTGCTTCACCACTCTCTTAACCTCTCTCTTTTTCTCCATATACTCTTCCCTCCTTGCATCACTTCTACTTTGTAAAAACTTCTCATATGCTAACTTTTTCTCCTTTACTACTCTCTTTACATCATCATTCCACCAATCGCTCCTCTTCCCTCCCGCACCCACTTTCCTGTAACCACAAACTTCTGCTGAACACACTAACACTACAATTTTAAACCTACCCCATACCTCTTCGACCCCCATTGCCTATGCTCTCATTAGCCCATCTATCCTCCAATAGCTGTTTATATCTTTCCCTAACTGCCTCCTCTTTTAGTTTATAAACCTTCACCTCTCTCTTCCCTGATGCTTTTTATTCTCCTTGTATCCCATCTACCTTTTACTCTCAGTGTTGCTACAACTAGAAAGTGATATGATATATCTGTGGCCCTCTATAAACATGTATCCTGAAGTCTAATCAACAGTTTTTATCTACCAAACATAATTCAACAAAAATACTGTCATTTCACCCTCACATCATATCTTGCTGTATACTTATTTTTCCTCTTTTTTTAAAAATATGTAATTCCCACCCTATAACTAAACCCCTTTCTTATACAAAGTTCAATCAAAGGGCTCCAATTATCATTTACAACCTGGCACCCCAAACATACTACCACACCTCTCTAAAAGTTTCTCATTACTTTAGCATTCAGTCCCCTACACAAATACTCTCTCACTTGGTTCAAGGCTCTATTCATTCACTTAAACATCTCCCAAAATCTCTCTCTCTCCTCTGCATTCCTTTCTCCTCCAGGTGCATACACGCTTATCTATGACCCAATTCTCACATCCAAACTATTACTTTAATCCACATTAATTTCTTGCACTTTCACATTCATATTCTCTTTTCTCCTTCCATAACTGATCATTCAACATACTGCTACCCTTCTTTTGCTCTAACTTCTCAGATACTCCAGATTTAATCCCATTTATTTCCCCCCACCGAAACTACCCTACCAAAAACCTAGTCATTTGTTGGTAGTTACAAGCCTCTGGATGCAACTTCCCAGCAATTCCAGGAACAGCTGTTAAAAATTGACCACTGTCTGGAAAAACCTTCCAGCTCCTGACCAACATCTTGCTCCTGGGGATTTCAAACTTAAGGCACCAAAAATGAGGAATTTAGCAATTTAATATTGTGCAGTTAATAACACCAGAGGGAGCTCTGATGAAAACTCACATCACGCGAGCTTTTAAATCTCTGCACAAAATTCAATTTAAACCAGCAAATAAATAGGCCTATAGACTGGAGAATACATAGACCTATCTTCATAACAATTGATGATTGATAAGCAATGTCACCTATCAAAAAACAAATATACTCAGCCATCCAAAATAATTGAGGTTCATTCATGTATGCGCGGAAGCCCCAGTCCGACATAATGAGATTGTCACGAGGGAGCATCACCAAATTCAACTTCAATAACAAAAAAATAAAGTGGCGACCAAGTAACCAAGTCCTAACCGATATAAGCTGGGAAGATATACTAAGGCAAACACAGACCCCAACTTATGCCTAGAACAGATTAACTCGTGGCACTCGTTGTAGTGCACCAAGGCTTATTCCTCTAAGAAAAGGAGGAGTAGATGCTAAAACTGAAAGAGACAAGGCGCTCCCTTTTACAGGCGACGGGAAAGAATAACAGGCGGCTAAAGAGGTCAATATATCTGAAAATGCGTAGGGAGAACTGGTCAGGAGAAATAGCAAGCATCGAACTTAAGCCTAAAATAATCCTTTAGGAGTCAGGAATCGGGGAAGAACTAAAAGACCATAAATGAAATCGAAAGAAACCCAAGTATTTCTTCTCCTATGCAAATCAAAATCGAGAACCAACGGTCCAGTATTGTGCCCCTACTTAAACAAGATGGGTCCTACACAGATGACAGAAGGAAATGAGTGAGCTACTCAAGTCCCAATATGACTCGTTTTCGCAAGCCGCTAAACCAGGACTGAGAGCGAGATCAAAATGAATTTTTTATTGAGAGAGCCAAAAAATTTGATTAACACAAGGCCTATCCGATGTATCCTGACGTCAAATGACTTCGAACAGGCGATAAAAGACATTTGCCCATGCACTCTGCCCCAGGGCAAGACTCATGGGAACTCTGTGTTTCATGAACTGCAAGAAGCCCCTATCACGAGCCTTTTCCATCCTATGGAGAGGGAAGCATGGACACGGGGCTCGTCCCACAGTTACTAAAAACAACAGACTAGCCCCACTTCACAAAGGGGGCGTCAAGGCAACAGCAAAGAAACTACAGGACCAATAGCACTAACATCCTAAAATCATAAAAATCTTTGAAAAGGGTTCCTAAGAAGCAAGATCACAACCCATCTAGAAACCCATCAGTTACACAACCCAGGGCAACATGGGTTTTAGAACAGGTCGCTCCTGTCTGTCTCAACTATTGGATCACTTCGACAAGGTCCTAAATCACTAGAAGACAAAAAGAATGCAGATGTAATATATACAGACTCTGCAAAAAGCCTTCGACAAGTGTGACCATGGCGTAATAGCGCACAAAATGCGTGCTAAAAGAATAACAGGGAAAAAAGTCGGTCGGTGCGATCTTTTATTTCCTCACTAACAGACACAGGAGAGTAGTCGTCAACAGAGTAAAGTCCGAGGCAGCTACGGTGAAAAGCTCTGTTCCACAAGGCCAGTTACTCGTCCCTCTTGTTCCTCTTCCTAATATCCGACATAGACAAGGTTGTCAGCCACGCACCGATGTCTTCTTTGAGATGACACCGAAATCTGCATGACAGTGTCTTCCATGCAGACACTGCCAAAGTCTCCAGGCGGCAATCAACCCAAATCTTTCAGTGGGATGCAGAAAACAATATGAAGTTCATCGATGAGAAAATTTCCAAATACTCAGATTATGGTAACATGAGGAAATTAAATGTCATCAGAGTACAAAACAAATTCTGGCCACAAAATAGAGCGATAACAACAAACGTCAAAGACTTGGGAGTGATATGTCGGAGGATCTCCTTCAAGGCCATAACATTGTATCAATCGCATCTGCTAGAAAAATGTGCAGGATGGATAATGAGAACCTTCAAAAACTAGGGAGGCCCAAGGACCATGATGACACTCTTCAGGTCACTTGTTCCTATCTGGCTGGAATATTGCTGCCACACTAACAAGCACCTTTCATGGCAGTGAAATTGCGACCTAAGAAAAATGTACAGTGAACTTTCACGGGCGCATAACGGAGATAAAACCACCTCATTATTGGGAGCGGCTTGAGGTTCCTAACCTGTATTCCCTGGAATTGCAGGAGGGGGAGGAGATACATGATTATATACACCTGGAAAATTCCTAGAGGGACTAGTACCGAACTTGACACGAAAAATCACTCACTTACGAAAGCAAAAGACTTGGCAGACGATGCACCATCCCCCCAATGAAAAGCAGGGGTGTTTCACTAGAACGTTAAGAGACCATACAATAAGTGTCAGGGGACCGAGACTGTTCAACTGCCCCCTCCCAGCACACATAAGGTGGATTACCAACAGACCCTGGCAGTCTTCAAGCTGGCACTAGACAAGCACTAAAGTCAGTTCAGGATCAGCCGGGCTGTTGCTGTACGTTGGTTGCGTGAAGCCAGCAGCAACAGCCTGGTTGATCAGGTCTGATCCACCCAGGAGGCCCTGTCACAGACGGGCCGCGGGGGCGTTGACACCCGGAAAACTCTCTCCAGGTAAACTCAAGGTACCCCCTTCAGCTTTGTTTCGCATAGGAGGCCAGGACACCCAACTTCTTTTCATTCATAAACATCAGCAATCAATCTGTTATCTTTGTATCCACACTACATCACACACATCAAGCATCCAGTTATAAAGTTTTTATGCTTCTTTTTTTAGTTAAATGTCTACAGGAGAGGGGTTTACCAGCCCATTGCTCCCGGCATTTTAGTCGCCTCATACGACATGCATGGGTTATGGAGGAAAAATTCTTTTCCACTTCCCCATGGACAATAGAAGAAATAAAGAAGAACAAGAGCTATGTAGAAAAAGGAGAAAAACTTAGATGTATGTATATATATATATATATATATATATATATGTGCATGTGCGTGTCTGTGAAGTGTGACCAAAGTGTAAGTAGGAGTAGCAAGATATCCCTGTTATCTAGCATGTTTATGAGAGAGAAAAAGAAACCAGCAATCATAGCATCATGCAAAACAGTTACAGGTTTCTGATTCACAGTCATCTGGCAGGACGGTTGTACTTCCCTGGGTGGTTGCTGTCTACCAACCTACTACCTACATAACATATAAACATATAAATTAACAAATATGAGATTTTTTCTGGTCGGCTTGACAGGGTGAACAAAAACCATTCGTGTCCGGGCTGGTAACAAAAACAACAACATTTGTTTACGTAACTCGCGAACCTTCTACACTCTCATTCTCTCTCTCGTTTATTCATTTAATCTTGTTTACTCACCTCTCACTCTACATTAAGACTACAGATATTTTAAGGTAAGTAATGAGTGGACACAATTATTATATTATAGTTTAATAATAATATTATTATTAATATTAGTACAGATGTATTATAATAATAATAATAATAATAATAATAATAATAATAATAATAATAATAATAATAATAATAATAATAATAATAATTATTATTATTATTATTAATTTAGGGCACTGGAGCACAGATCCACTGTATAGCACGTTGTCTGAATTTTTTGGGGTTATCCTAGGTAATTTATACTATGTATGGTTAGTTACATGGGAGGGAGGGAGGGAGAGAGGGAAGGAGGGAGAGAGGGAGGGAGGGAGAGAGGGAGGGAGGGAGGGATGGAGGGATGGATGGGTGGATATACAGAGAGAAAGACAGCCACATTCAGCCAGCCAGTCAGCCACCCACCCAGCCAGCTGGATATGTATTACACATGTTCCAGAGTTGTTTCTCTTTACTTAGGGTATAGGTTATACTACATTCTGGCAGGATGACACTACCAGTGGTATTCTCCCATTCACTGTGTCGACAATACATAAAGATAACAGTAACATATGATACTGTATGCAACGTAAAATTTACAATACAGTTCACTAGCATGTATACATTATATACAGTACATAACTAATTAAAATATAAAAATAAAAGTAAATTATGGTAAAAAGAATGAGGTAGTGATTGTACATTACATTACAGTACTATGTAGGTAGTTTATATAGGAAACGTTTGACATTATGCCCTACCCAGTATGTTGGCAAATTTCAAAGGTTCGACTTATGTCCATTTTGACTTACAACCTGTTGGTCGGAACCAAGCTTGGTCGTAAGTCGGGTGGTACCTGTACTTTGTATGCTTCTGTATTCAGCTTCACTGGTGGGGATTTAGGGCACTCATGTCTGAATCCCAGGATATGTCTGATAGCTCTTGGTTCATTTTTTCCCAGTCAATTTTATGGTTGTTAAAATTAAACTTACTGAACGTCCCATCTCTAACTTTAGTGATGCAGTTTCCTACCTCTGAGTCAATACTAGTTTGAACCTCTATGATGTTATGATCAGAGTACAGTGGACCCTCAACCAACGAAGGCATCGTCTAACGATAAATTTGTCCAACAAAGCGTTTGAGTGTAAAAATTTTGGCCTTAGCAACCATGAAAAACTCGACCAACATGATTTGTCCCGAACCTGCCCATCCAGCACCTCAGCTGCCCTGCCATCATTGTTTACAAGCCAGGGTGGACGGTTCCATACATATACAGTGGACCCCTGCATACCGATTTTAATCCGTGCAAGAGGGCTCATTGGTATGCGAAATAATCGGTATGCGAATGAATTTTCCCCATAAGAAATAATGGAAATCAAATTAATCCGTGCAAGACACCCAAAAGTATGAAAAAAAAAAATTTTACCACGTGAAATATACATTTTCCTACACACAAAGAGAAGGATACATACACAATAGTAGAGTAGTACATGCACAGTATATATTGTGCATGTACTAGTCTACTAAATGAAGAATAAATGACACTTACCTTTATTGAAGATGCAGCAATGACTGATGAGATACTGTGTCCTGGGAGTGCCTTTTCCTCCTGAGTACTGTAGGTCCTGTTTGGTATTTTCTTCCAGAACATGCCTTATCACACTGTGTATGTCACTACGATTCTTAAATCTCTCAAACCAACCTTTGCTGGCTTTAAATTCACCAATATGAGCACTAGTTCCAGGCATTTTTCCCTGTTCACCTGGGTGTTAGTCAACTGGTGTGGGTTGCATCCTGGGAGACAAGATTAAGGACCCCAATGGAAATAAGTTAGACAGTCTTCGATGACACTGACTTTTTTGGGTTATCCTGGGTGGCAAATCCTCTGGGGTTAATTGTTTCTTGGTATATTCTCAATAAGCCACACCAACAACAGTGCTACAGCAGCAGCAGACGATGCTACAGCAGCAGCAGACGATGCTACAGCAGCAGCAGACGATGCTACAGCAGCAGCAGCAGCAGACGATGCTACAGCAGCAGCAGACGATGCTACAGCAGCAGCAGACGATGCTACAGCAGCAGCAGCAGTTGACAGTGCTACAGCAGCAGCAGACGATGCTACAGCAGCAGCAGACGATGCTACAGCAGCAGCAGACGATGCTACACCAGGAGCAACTTCAGGATTGGGCCCTTCGACAGTCTCACATGTTCCGCCGGTGGCATTGTTTACCAGCCAGCCTCCGCGGTAGCATCCAAGCATACAATCGTAACATTTTGTATTATTACAGTGTTTTTGGTGATTTTTATCTGGAAAATAAGTGACCATGGGCCCCAAGAATGCTTCTAGTGCCAACCCTACAGCAATAAGGGTGAGAATTACTATAGAGATGAAGAAAAAGATCATTGATAAGTATAAAAGTGGAGTGCGTGTCTCAGAGCTGGCCAGGTTGTATAATAAACCCCAATCAACCATCGCTACTATTGGTGGTACAGCTGCTGCTGCTGCACTGTCAGCTGCTGCTGCTGCTGTAGCATCGTCTGCTGCTGCTGTAGCACTGTCAGCTGCTGCTGCTGCTGTAGCATCGTCTGCTGCTGCTGTAGCATCGTCTGCTGCTGCTGTAGCATCGTCTGCTGCTGCTGTAGCATCGTCTGCTGCTGCTGTAGCATCGTTGCTGCTGCTGTAGCATCGTCTGCTGCTGCTGTAGCATCTCGTCTGCTGCATGTCTGCTGCTGTGTGTAGCATCGTCTGCTGCTGCTGTAGCATGTCTGCTGCTGCTGTAGCATCGTCTGCTGCTGTAGCACTGTTGTTGGTGTGGCTTATTGAGAATATACCAAGAAACAATTAACCCCAGAGGATTTGCCACCCAGGATAACCCAAAAAAGTCAGTGTCATCGAAGACTGTCTAACTTATTTCCATTGGGGTCCTTAATCTTGTCTCCCAGGATGCAACCCACACCAGTTGACTAACACCCAGGTGAACAGGGAAAAATGCCTGGAACTAGTGCTCATATTGGTGAATTTAAAGCCAGCAAAGGTTGGTTTGAGAGATTTAAGAATCGTAGTGACATACACAGTGTGATAAGGCATGTTCTGGAAGAAAATACCAAACAGGACCTACAGTACTCAGGAGGAAAAGGCACTCCCAGGACACAGTGTCTCATCAGTCATTGCTGCATCTTCAATAAAGGTAAGTGTCATTTATTCTTCATTTAGTAGACTAGTACATGCACAATATATACTGTGCATGTACTACTCTACTATTGTGTATGTATCCTTCTCTTTGTGTGTAGGAAAATGTATATTTCACGTGGTAAAATTTTTTTTTTTCATACTTTTGGGTGTCTTGCACGGATTAATTTGATTTCCATTATTTCTTATGGGGAAAATTCATTCGCATACCGATTATTTTGCATACCAATGAGCCCTCTTGCACGGATTAAAATCGGTATGCAGGGGTCCACTGTATATGTATGGAACCGTCCACCCTGGCTTGTAAACAATGATGGCAGGGCAGCTGAGGTGCTGGATGGGCAGGTTCGGGACAAATCATGTTGGTCGAGTTTTTCATGGTTGCTAAGGCCAAAATTTTTACACTCAAACGCTTTGTTGGACAAATTTATCGTTAGACGATGCCTTCATTGGTTGAGGGTCCACTGTACTCTGATCATAACATCATAGAGGTTCAAACTAGTATGACTCAGAGGTAGGAAACTGCATCACTAAAGTTAGAGATGGGACGTTCAGTAAGTTTAATTTTAACAACCATAAAATTGACTGGGAAAAAATGAACCAAGAGCTATCAGACATATCCTGGGATTCAGACATGAGTGCCCTAAATCCCCACCAGTGAAGCTGAATACAGAAGCATACAAAGTACAGGTACCACCCGACTTACGACCAAGCTTGGTTCCGACCAACAGGTTGTAAGTCAAAATGGACATAAGTCGAACCTTTGAAATTTGCCAACATACTGGGTAGGGCATAATGTCAAACGTTTCCTATATAAACTACCTACATAGTACTGTAATGTAATGTACAATCACTACCTCATTCTTTTTACCATAATTTACTTTTATTTTTATATTTTAATTAGTTATGTACTGTATATAATGTATACATGCTAGTGAACTGTATTGTAAATTTTACGTTGCATACAGTATCATATGTTACTGTTATCTTTATGTATTGTCGACACAGTGAATGGGAGAATACCACTGGTAGTGTCATCCTGCCAGAATGTAGTATAACCTATACCCTAAGTAAAGAGAAACAACTCTGGAACATGTGTAATACATATCCAGCTGGCTGGGTGGGTGGCTGACTGGCTGGCTGAATGTGGCTGTCTTTCTCTCTGTATATCCACCCATCCATCCCTCCATCCCTCCCTCCCTCCCTCTCTCCCTCCCTCCCTCTCTCCCTCCTTCCCTCTCTCCCTCCCTCCCTCCCATGTAACTAACCATACATAGTATAAATTACCTAGGATAACCCAAAAAAATTCAGACAACGTGCTATACAGTGGATCTATGCTCCAGTGCCCTAAATTAATAATAATAATAATAATTATTATTATTATTATTATATTATTATTATTATTATTATTATAATACATCTGTACTAATATTAATAATAATATTATTATTAAACTATAATATAATAATTGTGTCCACTCATTACTTACCTTAAAATATCTGTAGTCTTAATGTAGAGTGAGAGGTGAGTAAACAAGATTAAATGAATAAACGAGAGAGAGAATGAGAGTGTAGAAGGTTCGCGAGTTACGTAAACAAATGTTGTTGTTTTTGTTACCAGCCCGGACACGAATGGTTTTTGTTCACCCTGTCAAGCCGACCAGAAAAAATCTCATATTTGTTAATTTATATGTTTTATATGTTATGTAGGTAGTAGGTTGGTAGACAGCAACCACCCAGGGAAGTACAACCGTCCTGCCAGATGACTGTGAATCAGAAACCTGTAACTGTTTTGCATGATGCTATGATTGCTGGTTTCTTTTTCTCTCTCATAAACATGCTAGATAACAGGGATATCTTGCTACTCCTACTTACACTTTGGTCACACTTCACAGACACGCACATGCATATATATATATATATATATATATATATATATATATACATACATCTAGGTTTTTCTCCTTTTTCTACATAGCTCTTGTTCTTCTTTATTTCTTCTATTGTCCATGGGGAAGTGGAAAAGAATTTTTCCTCCATAACCCATGCGTGTCGTATGAGGCGACTAAAATGCCGGGAGCAATGGGCTGGTAACCCCTTCTCCTGTAGACATTTACTAAAAAAGAGAAGCAGAAAAACTTTATAAAACTGGGATGCTTGAATGTGTGTGGATGTAGTGTGGATGACAAGAAACAGATGATTGCTGATGTTATGAATGAAAAGAAGTTGGGTGTCCTGGCCCTAAGCGAAACAAAGCTGAAGGGGGTACCTGGAGTTTACCTGGAGAGAGTTCCGGGGGTCAACGCCCCCGCGGCCCGGTCTGTGACCAGGCCTCCTGGTGGATCAGAGCCTGATCAACCAGGCTGTTGCTGCTGGCTGCACGCAAACCAACGTACGAGCAACAGCCCGGCTGATCCGGAACTGACTTTAGGTGCTTGTCTAGTGCCAGCTTGAAGACTGCCAGGGGTCTGTTGGTAATCCCCCTTATGTGTGCTGGGAGGCAGTTGAACAGTCTCGGGCCCCTGACACTTATTGTATGGTCTCTTAACGTGCTAGTGACACCCCTGCTTTTCATTGGGGGGATGGTGCATCGTCTGCCAAGTCTTTTGCTTTCGTAGTGAGTGATTTTCGTGTGCAAGTTCGGTACTAGTCCCTCTAGGATTTTCCAGGTGTATATAATCATGTATCTCTCCCTCCTGCATTCCAGGGAATACAGGTTTAGGAACCTCAAGCGCTCCCAATAATTGAGGTGTTTTATCTCCGTTATGCGCGCCGTGAAAGTTCCCTGTACATTTTCTAGGTCGGCAATTTCACCTGCCTTGAAAGGTGCTGTTAGTGTGCAGCAATATTCCAGCCTAGATAGAACAAGTGACCTGAAGAGTGTCATCATGGTCTTGGCCTCCCTAGTTTTGAAGGTTCTCATTATCCATCCTGTCATTTTTCTAGCAGATGCGATTGATACAATGTTATGGTCCTTGAAGGTGAGATCCTCCGACATGATCACTCCCAGTCTTTGACGTTGTGTTTCGCTCTATTTTGTGGCCAAATTTGTTTTG
>NW_026470980.1:0-11410 GCF_026875155.1 Cherax quadricarinatus | reverse complement strand
GCTCATTTTAATTCCAAACCCAATTTCGTGCACCCTTTTGTATTGCTTTAAAGCCGTGAGACAAATGTAAATACAAAAATTTTAATCTCTGATTCTGTACAAAATATATGTTTATATTTACTTAATTCTGCCTTGACACTCATACTCAGTCCACTGCTACAGATCTCAGTCACTGCAACAGATACTCAGTCATTTGTACAGATACTCGTCATGCTACAGATACTCAGTCACTGCTACAGATACTCAGTCACTGCTACAGATAACTCGTCACTGCTACAGTACTCAGTCACTGCTACAGATACTCAGTCATGCTACAGATACCAGTCACTGCTACAGATACCCCAGTCACTGCTACAGATACCAGTCACTGCTACAGTACTCAGTCACTGCTACAGATACTCAGTCACTGCTACAGATACTCAGTCACTGCTACAGATACTCAGTCACTGCTACAGATACTGAGTCACTGCTACGATACTCAGTCACTGCTACAGAACTCAGTCACTGCTACAGATATCAGTCACTGCTACAGATACTCAGTCATGCTACAGTTACTCAGTCACTGCTACAGATACTCAGTCACTGCTACAGATACTCAGTCACTGCTACAGATACTCAGTCACTGCTACAGATACTGAGTCACTGCTACAGATACTGAGTCACTGTTTACAGATACTGAGTCACTGCTACGATACTGAGCCCACTGCTACAAATACTCGTCACTGTACAGATACTGAGTCACTGCTACAGATACTCAGTCACTGCTACAGATACTCAGTCACTGTACAGTTTCCCTCAGTCACTGCTACAGATACTCAGTCATGCTACAGATACTCAGTCACTGCACAGATACTCAGTCACGCTACAGATACTGAGTCACTGCTACAGATACTGAGTCACTCCCTACAGATACTGAGTCACTGCTACAGATACTGAGTCACTGCTACAGATACTGAGTCACTGCTACAAATACTCAGTCACTGCTACAGATACTGAGTCACTGCTACAGATACTCAGTCACTGTTACATATACTCAGTCACTGCTACAGATACTCAGTCACTGCTACAGATACTCAGTCACTGCTACAGATACTCAGTCACTGCTACAGATACTCAGTCACTGCTACAGATACTCAGTCACTGCTACAGATACTCAGTCACTGCTAAAAGATACTCAGTCATGCTACAGATACTCAGTCACTGCTACAGATACTCAGTCACTGCTACAGATACTCAATCACTGCTACAGATACTCAGTCACTGCTATATTATTACTACACTATCCAAATTTAACATTATACATTACATGTGTAATATAGAACCCATACTAGTCACCTGTCTGGTAGATTGAGGACTCAGCCAGTTGTACGTTCCACAGGTGAACTTGATCATCACGTACAGGCAATATACTTGAAGCTCTGCAATATTTTCTTTTGCCAAATGTGTAAAATAAATCATAATCAAAACGGAATAATATATACGGAATATTTTTACCTTCGCCAAACAAGCCAAACAATGGTTTTATGATTTATTCTGTCCCAAAAATTTATCTTAAAAAAAAAATGCCGGAATTTCTTCCCAGCAAATACTAAAGTTAAACATTCTTACTCATACTGTAAATAACTCACTACTGATAAAAAAAAAAGTTTCTTACTAACCAAACAACGGTCGTCTCTCTACCAGTTATCCCCTGCAACAGTTCACTGTCAACTACACTCCCAACAACATCAATTGTATTGATACTTCCCTGTAAAATTGTAAGTAAATTTACTTCCCCGTAAATTGTAAGGGGAAATACTTCCCTGTAAAATTGTAAGTGAAATACTTCCCCGTAAATTGTAAGTGGATATTCCCTGTAAAATTGTAAGTAAATTTATTTTCCCGTAAATTGTAAGTGGATACTTACCTGAAAAATTGTAAGTGAATACTTCCCCGTAAAATTGTAAGTGAATACTTCCCTGTAAAATTGTAAGTGAATACTTCCCCGTAAATTGTAAGTGGATACTTCCCTAAAAAAATTTGTAAGTGAATACTTCCCCGTAAATTGTAAGTGGATACTTACCTGTAAAATTGCAAGTAGATATTCCTTGTAAATTGTAAGTAGATACCCCTGTAAGACTGTAAGTGGATACTTCCTTGTAAAATTGTAAGTGGATACTTCCCTGTAAAATGAAAGTGAATACTTCCCCGTAAAATTGTAAGTGGATACTTACCTGTAAATTGCAAGTAGATATTTCCTTGGGTAAAATTGTAAGTAGATACCCTGTAAGACTGTAAGTGGATACTTCCTTGTAAAATTGTAAGGGATATTTCCCTGTAAAATTGTAAGTGGATACTTCCCTTGTAAAATTGTAAGTGGATACTTCCTTGTAAAATTGTAAGTGGATATTTTCCCTGTAAAATTGAAAGTGGATACTTCCTTGTAAAATTGTAAGTGGATACTTACAATCAGCGGGGATTCTCCTCCCCAGGTTTATGATAAAAGGTTAACATATGCTGACCAAAACTATTATACTTCTCTTGCATCTGATTTAATTTCAGCACTCTGTTTTTTTTACGTACACAATTTCACTGTTTCCCTTACGAATCCATTGTAAGGATCCTCATTATCAGACCAAATTACAGTGTCGTAATATTTACCTCCTGCAACTTATGTCTTATAATTAGCTAATTTGACACCTACATAAATGGGGTGTTAATTCCAACTGAGGCAAGGTACATGATTTAATTGGAGACACTTTAGCCTTAGGCATAACAAGAGAAATAACACTATTACATTGAAGATAAGCAACTGCTCCATATGCCAATTTTGAAGCATCACAAAAAATGTGGGTACATTTTTCCCATTTGGGTTGGCCAAACCCGGCGTGGGAACTCCAACTTTGGGTTTTTTTCTAATTATCCCCAATTAATTCATCCCACCGTTAAACGAATTTCTCGGTTTAAAATTTCACCCAAGACATTTAATTTTACTCCCTTCCTGAATTAAAAATTTTCCCCTCTTATAGTAAGGGGTTGGGGACATTTAAACCCCTAGTGGTTTAAAAACATTTGGAAACTTCAGCAAGCAAGATTCTTGGGAAATTTTATTGGGAAATACTGAAATTTAAATTGGGTTTTAACATTAACAAAATTTTTTCTAAAGTACCCCAAAAAAAACCCCAAATTCATTAAAAATTTTGGCACCTTTCATCCCGGGTTTAATCTTTGTTATTTTGCCCTTTTAAATTTTGGGAGGGAATTACTTTTCTTCCCTTAGAGGATTTTGCACTTTGCATTATTTTTTGGGCCTCTCCTTAAGTCTTTTAACGTTCTTTTTTAAAGTTGAGGGGTCAACCCAGGAAATTGTCCACAAAAATTTTTGTTTGCTCTTTTCCTTACTCAAGGGACCTTTCCTTTGGGTTTAAGGGGGCCCATTTTTCGTTGCTTGAAGTAGGAACGGTTTGGGGATTTTGGCCCCAAAAATAAAAAGCCCTTAAAGCGAAAGGTTTTTTCAGAGGGCTAATGGGTCCTAGGATTTTGGCCCTTTAAGAAGAGGGTACAATCCGGTCAGCCTTTGAAACCCGTACCTTAGGAAAGTTTTTACGAGTCAGCCTTTAAAGGATAATTTTTTTTCCCCTTTTTAAAAATTTTTTTTTTCCTCCCCTTATTTTTCCGGTCAACCCCGGACCTTAAAAATTCCAAAAGGGTCTTGCCCTTTTAAACTAGGTCAAAAAATTTTTGGGTTCCCCTTTAAAAACCAAATTTTTAAAATTTTTAAAGGGGAGTGGTTGGGGAAATTTTAACCCTTGGGAATGGGGGCCAAATAGGGGAAAATTAAATTTTGGGGGGGTTTGGGGCTCGGAAAGGGTTCCCCCCCCCAAAAATTTTTTAAAATTTTTCCAGTATTAAAATTTGCATTTCCAATTCTTGGTTCTTAAATCAGCCCCCCCGGATTTTACCTTTAATTTTTTTCCTTTCCCTTCTGTAATTAAATTTGGGCAACTGGCCAAAAACCCCCAATCTTAAAAGTTTTTGGGGCCCGTTCAAATTTTAAAATTTTTCCCCTTTTTTTCTTTTTAAAAACCCTTCCCCTTTTTCATTTTAAAATTTTTTCCCCCCCAACCCCCTTTTTAACCCCCCCCCCCCCCCTAACAACCCCCCCCCCCCCCCCTCTTTGGGTTTTATTTGGGCAGTTCTATCCCTTTTGGTATTTGTAGTTTCCTCTATTTTTAAATTATTACGGGAACCCTTACCTACATTACTTTGGCCCTCGGGCCAGTCTTAAAAAGGGTGACCCCAACATTTCTTTACCTTTCCCCTTTTCAAAGGGGTAATAGTTTTAAAACCTATAAAAAATATTTTTTGGGGCCCAAACGGGGAACATACTTCCCCCCAAAAAGGGTTGTAAATTTAATTTGTGAAGTCTTTCTGTACCCTTTACTAACCCCTATGTAGATATTTTCTCGGGAAAAGTCTATTACAATTACTTTTTTTAACACTTTTTTTCTCTTTTCCCCAACCCTTTGCCTTTCCAAAAACAGTTTTCTACAATTAGACCTTTTCCCGAGGGGAAAACCAGAAATTTTTAAAAGTGTGGGTTCTCTCATCTGTATTTTTCATGCCCCCCAAGACATTTACGTTTTATAAAAAGTAGCTGGGCCCCGGGTTCCCCCAATTTAAAAGGGCTTTACATTTTTTGATTTTTTTCCCTTTTAACATAAATTTTTCCTGAAACACAGGAAAAGGACTTCTTCAGAAAACCCCCACTTTTTTAAACTTAGCAGAAATTTTTAAAATTAGTACTGTTGTGTCAGGTTATCAACATTTTTCATTTTTTCAACATTAAATATAGCCCTTTCACATGACTATATGGTTTTTTCCTTTGTGCCCATTGTTTACGGTTTAATTTGGCAGGGCCCAATCCTTTACATTGTGATTATTTGACTTTTTTTTCATTGTAAAGTTCCCCCAATCTTTAAACTTTATCATTCCATTTTTGTTGCTTTGCAATTTTTTGAAAAACGAGTCCCCCCTTGCAAAAAAAGAAAAATTCTTTTTTCTCTGACTGGTTTTAAAAAACGGGTTTCTCTTAGGGGGGGGTTCCTTTTCTTCTTCCTTGGGGGAAGAAAAAATTTTTTCTGTTTCCCTTTGCTACTTGATATGGGGCCAATGCAATTTATTTTTAGGAAATGAAGTTTGATTTTTTACCGGGGGGGATAATTTTTTCCTTTGTGAAACTTGACGATTCCTAGGGTTATTATGTGTTGCTTTTTTTAAAATGATTTTTGTTGAGGGGTTCAGAATGACAATTATTCTTGTAAAACCTAGCTTTTTCCCCCCGACCAAAAAAAACTCTTGTGATACTTTTTCGAGATTTTTTAAAGTGTTTTACAGCTGTTTTTATTCTATGCTAGGACTAAATAACAGTCTGTTTTCCTTCAGATTTATTTATTATTTAAAAGTTTTAAAGAGTGCTCTCCGGGTTTAACTCAAAAGGCTGTAAACCTTTGTAAGTGTGATCTGGAGATTTTAAATTAACAATGATATTCACTAGATCCAACCTACTTTGTTCTATATTACCATAAGTGACCTTCAACAGGTCAACTGCTTCCTTGTAAGAGTCATCTACATTAGGAAAGGCTTGTATCAGTATGTGAGCATCTCCTCTTACCTGTCCTTTGAGGTAAAATAATTTAGTTACACAGGCTAGGTCACTCCTGTCATGCACAGCTGCTTTAAAAATTGACCAAAATTCCTCCCAATTTTCACCAGGATAAAATACAGGTAAACATAGTTCTGGGAGTTTTGGCAAAGACATATTATTTGTTGGAGCAGACTGATTAACTGCCTAGTTTACACATTTTAATTTATTCAAAGCCTGACTTTTACAAGAAAGAATCTTTTCCTCTAATTCATAATACTGATTAATCATGAGATCTACTTCAGTCTCATCTACACAGTTTACTAATAAATCTCCTTCATATTTGTTGTAATATAATTTGTATGAATCATATCTATTACCTAAAGCATCTAAATACAATTTTAAATCACCAGTATTCACAGTTTCTTGATTCATTAATTCCAAACATTTATTGTATGCTTTTGTTACATGACCTTTTCTAGCTTGCAGTGATGCTTTCTTTGCTCTATATTCCATATGTTTGTCTTCTACATTAATTTCCTCATTTTCAGCCATGATGCAATGTATTAAATTCAAGTTAATTAATAACACTGACTATGTACTAAATTATGCACTTTATAAAGGTAAATAGTACAACTTACCTTTAAATAAATTCTAGCTACTTGAGGTTAGCAATTACATGTAAAAAATTGTAATATAAATTTTAAATACACATTAATAATGTTAGCTACACTTGAGCTTAGCAGTTACACATGTAAGAAATTTATATATAAATTTTAAATGTACATTAATACAAACCTTTAGCCAGCCTTGGCTTATCAAAATTATTATACAAATTAATATAAATCCTTACCAGAATTTGGAATAGAAAAATTAATATTATACACATTAATATAATTAGCAAGACTTGCCTTATCAATTACACATACATTGCTATAAATCTTGGAAAGAATTGTCTTATCAAATTTATTATTGTATCAATATACATTAATATTAATATCCTAGCCACTTTGCTTTGCAAATTAATATTATACACATTTAATTTAATTAGCTACATTTGCTTATCAATTACAATTACACATATGCACATTAATATAATCCTTAGCCCACTTTGACTTATCCAAATTAATATGTAAAATTATAATCCACTACTTTGCTTTCAAGTAAATTTGTGACATTAATACATCTTTCACCCCTTCTGTCATTCATATTATAATTATTAAAGTAATTAATAATTTTAACTGAACTCTCACTGTCATTTACAAAATTTCGTTCGAATGACCCAAATGGGAAAAATTAAATGAAAATTGACATTTTATCTGAATGTAACTAATTATGTACATAACAGTAAATGATAACAAAGATAATTATTATTTATCAATGTTACATAGACAATAGGAATTTGGGACACCTAGGTCGCAAAAATGTCCCCTTCGATACCTACCACTGTCATAACCACAAGTTGCTCTGGACCGTATTAATTAAATGAAATATACATACACCAGGAATACTGGTAAATATATAAATTTGTGGACTGTATATTAAAAATTAAAGAATAATTATAGATATACACAATTATCGTAACAGAAAGAGAATATCTTAATATCACTCACCAATTTGACTGGAGATTAAGTTGTATCATACTCAGAAAAACCTCACTAACTAAATTTATGAAAACACTGGCCAGAATTATACACAAATCTACAGAGCTTATCTGAGGTTCCTAGAGAGGTCTTGTCCAGTCGCCTGATATCTCAAGTTATGCAGGAATGCACATCCACCAATTTCCCCTCCTATTTTAACCTCTAGAGCACGAAAATTTCTACCCATTACACCAACGTTCTAATACAAATTCAAAACCAAGATGGCGAGTCTCCTGCCCAGACGCAGGCTTTCCGTTTTCTATGACAAATATTATTAAATACTGTATAGGCCATGGAAACGCTCTGGGTCCAGAAGGGTAACCAAGACATCTCATCCAGTAGTCGTCGTAGCCTAGTGTTGTCAGTGTTTCAAGCAGCTCACACTCTCTGCTGCATCCCTCACTTTCACAACTTGTCACGCTAATTCTACACATAATTTTCACCACAATAAATGTTCAGATAACGCACTGAATGTTTTGGTCACTTTTCAGCATCACCATATGGTTGAAATCGATAATTTTTTTACGTTGACTGAAAACATAGTTAAAACATTTATATGGAATTTACATCCCATTCGTAGAAATGATAATATTGTTGTATTAATGATGGCAGAATTACCGACAATATGTTTGGTAATAGGACAAGTGCAACTAATGTAACATTTTTACTGTGGCAACGTTTTACACTCCAGGAGCTTTGTCAAGCCGTTACAAACAAGGAGACAGAGAGTATATATTTGTATTAGAGTGAGGTATAAGGCATAATACAATCGTTGTAGGTGGTAGCAAGGGTGGTGGCGGCGAAGGCGGCGACAGGTGGCGGCAGTGGCAGCAGCAGAAGGAGGAGGAGCTGTTATGTCGAGGTTTATTGCTATGAGGATTCTTGCTAATACCTCAGAGTTGAAGCTGCCTTTATTCTGCTTGTGTTAGAAAATAACGATTAATGATGATTCAAGACATTTACGTCTAGGGAAATTGGGTTCTTTAATCACTAGTCGGGCGTCATTGAATGTCATGAGGTGGTTGGCAGAATTCCTGTGCTGTACCCAGGCATTGTTCAAGTTATCGTTCCTATATGCATTAATGTGTACACTCATTGTCCTCTTCGCTTCCGTTCTGACTAGACCTACTGTGCAGACGCTCCTCAGTTGCCTGGCTGCGTGATGTGAGGTGGTGCTTGTCGCGCCTCTGCTGTCAAACCAGGAGAACTACCATCAGTCAACATGGCATTTAATCATAGACGCAGGATCAACACTGTCAGCATCGAGCTTCTCCGAGGCGCAATAACGCCAGTTTCAGCGCAAGTATTAATGCCTAAAATCACCAGAGAGACGTATGGCATTCAGGATGGAGAGTTGTATGGGGTAGCCTTAAATGGAGCACATAGAATTTTTGTAAAACTGCTCACAGCAACGGTCTATGAATTCAACCGTTTTCAGGACATAAGTCTTGATGCAACACCAGCTGTTCGTGTGAGGATGTTCGATGTATCCAGGCATTATACATGGATCAAACTGCGTAATGTCCCCTTTTAGGCTGATGAGACAGACATCAGAAGAGTTTTTGAGAAATATGGGACTCTTCATTTGGCCCAGCATGGTACGTGGGTGACGGGTGCCTATGCAGGTCTGCTGGAAGGCACCTTTAACCTAAAAATGACATTGCGACACCCCATACCTATCCTACGTGTACCTACACCAATTCAGGACACAGGTCATGGTTTCGTACGCCGGGCAAAGACGTACATGCCGACTATGTGGGGAATATGATCACATAGCAGTGGCGTGTGGGAAGTGGCAGCGACTCCTGGCCAGAGGCGGAGGCATCCGCTTCCACAGCGGAGGAAGCAGGTGAGGATCAACGACGTGAAGGAGGGCGTGGTCGTCTATGGAGTGAGATAGTGGATGAGGCACATAAGGCTGGGGGAGAGGGTGAGGCCCTTTACCAGTTAACTGGCCCAGAGACGCTTCCAGAGGATAGATTATTATTATTATAATCAAGGGGGAGCGCTAAACCCGGAGGATTATAGAGCGCCTGGGGGGGGATGTGGAAGGCATTCAGGCTGAATTCGGGGAACTGGAGCACAGATCCAATTTCCTAAATCAAGAGCCCCTCACCAACATCAAGGAACCTTCCTTGAGGCGTCCAGAGGATAGAGACGAGCAGAAAGTACAGGAGGAAGTGTTGGAAATCGAGGAGGAATTAGCTGAGGTGCTGAAGTCCTTGTCCCCGCCTGAGGAGGCGGATGCACCTCGGAAGGTGGTAGATGACGAGTTGATGGCTGCCGTGAGTCAACGACAAAGAACTATCCAGAAGACGGGAGTAACTGCAGACTGAGGTGTCACCAGGATCATTGAAACAGTGTACAGTGGAGGTTGAGGTATATTGTGAGGCATCCCATACCAAGCTATGGAGGATGCGATTGTCACGAGGAAGAGGACCGCTGCGTCGTATTCGATGATGTCCTAACGCCAGCGCAGCGGCCTGGGAAGCAAATATGGGCAGAAGGTGAAAGTAGTGGTGGCCACTACAGGAGGCACCAAAAGAAGGGGGGGGGGAAAGAGGGAAGTGTGAAGGTGACAAGTGGATCCATAAGTTCTAGTGCCCATCGGAAGGTGAAGAAAGGAGGCAGGGGTGGAAACTTTAATAGGCCTCCGGTGTATGACTGTAAACGTTAATGGCTTGTGTAATAGTGTAAAGAGAGAATGGTTTAGAATGTTTCTGAATAAATCTAGAGTGGATGTTGTGTTCCTTCAGGAGCATAATTTTAAGGAGGGTAGGGTGTTGGAGGTGGCAGGGTTTCAGGTGGTAACCCTGCCATCTGCCCGTTTCAAAGGAGGGGTGGTATACTAATTAGGGAGGCAAGCCCGTTTGTTTTGTAGAGAAGTGAGGGGGAGGGGGAAGGGTGTTGCACGTAGATGGTTGGTGGATGGGCAAACGTGTGGCCTTTATAAGCGTGTACGCGCCTGCAGAGAATAACGTACAGGTGAAGCAGGAGTTTGTGTGTGAGGACCTTGTGTTTTTCTTCCGTGCATTACCAGAGGCGGCAATATTAGGAGGTGATTGGAACTGCGTTATTAGGAGGGCCGACGTGGAACCGAAAGGGGCAGGCTATGTGTCTGTGACCCATGAGATTTAATATTTTTTCGGAAGGTTATAGAATGAATCTACGACTTGGGCTGAGTGAGTAAGGGGGGGTTTTGGGGATTACATATGAGAAGAGGGAATTCAGGGGGACACAGCGGGGTCACCTCCTGGGGGGGTGAGAGTGAGGTGTATGTGGGTATAGAAGGTGTAGATGTGTGCCATAAGGTATGTAGCATGCAAGTGGGTACAGAAAGCAAAGGTGATGAAATCAAGTAATTATGTAGTAACATATGGAGAATTCTGTGATTGATGTGTCAGGGTCGTCATGATCTTAATATATTAAGTGTGAATGGTGTTAAGATTAGAGGTGTAAGACCTTGCAGGAGCTTTTGGGTCTATGTAGATTGTACGTATATAGCCTTTATTAGGCATGTTTCATGTGCGATAATCGTATCGCAGTTAGAGGTTAATTTTTGTTTTGTTATTTATGTTTTGTGTCATGGAGTTTTATGCTAGGATATACTCCTTTATGGTCTGTTTGGTATACTGGGTCATTTATTTCCCACTTGACCTGATTAAGGGAGTTTGTAGTGAGTGTACTCACTTTATTTTAGCATTATATAATGTGCTCATCCTGTAGATGAGGGCAGAAGGTTAATGTTCCCATCTAAGACATTAAAGTTTTGTAAAGGGGAACGTATGTATGTTTTAGGGATTTTTTCTGTATTGGGGTTAGTTGTGTTGAGAAATGGCATTACCAGCTAAGCTTAATTTATAAATATAAATATAGTGAACACTTAGCTGATAAAAGACAACAAATCGTCTACACAGCCGCCCCTGCAGACAAGGTCTAGAAGCTGTCGAAACCATCTTTCAACGGGCTGTAAAGATTTATAATTTGTAAGATTATAAATTACCCCTAGGGGGTGTTATGTCAGCATATTTCATTCACTGATGGCTGACAAAATACATACTTGTTTGGACTCAAAAGTCCACACCTTACTGCCGACTATGGCTGATTACAAACTCCTTGCGACTCTAAGAACTGCGCAGTTTCC